>CAIGRM010205452.1:0-12359 GCA_903798335.1 Fraxinus albicans | reverse complement strand
ATCAATAACTTTTCCTTCTTTTCCATCAATCTACTATTCCAAAATACATTCTTTCAAAATAATGTGGTCCAAACACACCTTGTTACTAATTTTCAGAATTTTTTGGTTGCAGAATTTTTATGTACTAGTCGGTGTCTCGTGCGTTGCACGAGTTTTGTACTTATTATGTTTTTATTAGCGTAGAAAGTAGGGTAACAGGAAGAGTAAATGATTTCCACCGATAATATAAAACTCATGTTTGGTATGGGAATGAAAAACAATTAGGCATGGATCAACTGTGATTACATCAAAGATCATCCTATACCAAAAAAAAAAAATGATAAACAAAAGCTCTTCTGAGATTACAATCATGAGTGTATAGTAATGTATTGACAAATGAGTAATTACAAGCTATCAAATTTACACAAAGTTAACAAAACTTATCAGAAAAATGAAAACATGCCATCAAAACAGAAGGAAATTTTAAAAAAAGTATTAGAAAGTAGAGTTAAGATTTGAAAAGAAACCTAAGATATATGAAATCTTTTGCTTTCATTGTGTCAGAATCCTCTTTGATCTGATTTCTTTCTTTGATTTGGTTTCTGATCCCTAACTCCCACTTTCATCAATTCATTTGGTTTTTGTAAATTTTTTCTACCCATTTGAGTTTCATGGACTATGTTAATCACCAATCTTATAAGATTACAATCATGCATTGACTGATTGCCGCTGCAAAATCAACTTAATTTGGTGAGGTAAAATTCCATGTGATTTACCAATAAAAAAAATATGTACGAAGCATTTGAAGTGTGCACAGAAATCAAGAAAATATTGATGTTAAATCAAATAAGATACCACATCTTAAAGAGGAACATTTAATTCTTTCAAATTATAAGTAGTCATACCTACTAGCAGTAGACAATGAAAAGGAGAAAACCACCGAGATGAATATCAGTGAGAATGAAAAATCTGAAAAATGAATAAAACAAATTAGTTGACACACAAAATAGGATATGAACGGAGAACAAAACAATACATTCAAACTCTAACTCTTCAACCAATAAAAAAACCAAATAATAGATTCAAACAATAAATCTTTAACTTAAAAAAATAATAATAAAAAAAACCACAAACAAAAACTCTCCCTGCACACGGCCAAACGCACGGAAAGACACATTTATTTTTTTTCTTTAAAAATCAATTTCACTATACTTCAAAGATACACTCATTGTTTTTCCTTTAAGAATCCATTTCACTGTACTTCAACAAAAGTATAAAACAAAAAGGGCCATTTAAATACCAAACAAAGCAAAGAAATCTAACCCAGTTTCGGCTTGATCCTGCAACGTTTGAAAAAGTTTTACAAAAAAAGCACAGGAAAAAAACTCAAACACTTCTGCTACAAAACAACAAATATACAATCCGAATAACGCAGCTCATGCATCACCCAGAACAAAATAAATCAACAGTAAAAGACAATCACACAAAAAATATAAATCACAACGAAAAAAATACTATTTTAATCCTGCACAAAAGAATTACAGCTCTCTATTTCACCAATCCATCAAAAGGAAACAACTTTGATAATAGAAAAACACAAAACCCAACTAAACAACTTTGAAAGGAAGACAACAGGCTCCTTAATTATTCTCTAATAATAAATAAAATTGAAGAAACGAAGAAAAAATCCAAAAAAAAAAAAAAACCAAAACTATAACAAAATCTGAAATATCTCAACTGAGGAAGAAGCATTGGAAAACAAGATGACTTACTGTAGAACGAAACAGAGCCGGAGAGAGGGACGAACAGAAGAGAAAATGATTGTGAAAGAGGAAAGTCGAAAATGGATGAGAGAGCGACTGAGTTTGAGTGTAAAAATGAAAATAGCATGTGAAAGGTTGCGTGTTGTTTTGCATCTGCTTCTACGCTAATAAAAACATATTTCAAACTTTCAAGTGAAAGTAGGTTAGTGGAGAAATAAAAATAATGACTTTTTTCATGATGCCCAACGAGATTGCTCAACTTAAGCTTATAAACATATAGGCAGCTACAGAAGTTACTATAAGTGCTGGTAAAAATTCTACAAAACTTCATATGATCAATTTCTCCACCGGTTTTTTTTGAATAATGACAACATATTTAAGAAATATACAAACTATTTGAATAACAATTGTAACTAAAAGAAGCTGAATCAAAGATATGGACTAAAAAAACTGGAATACAAATGGGATTATAATGATCACCTTCAAAATTTAAGTAACATCAACTTGACAGTGTCATTACAAAAAGATAAAGAAGAAACATTGATAAGTAATTGTTAAAAATGTGATTCTCTGATATACTTGATGTTTGAACACAAGATGCTTACACGATGGGGGATTCAAAAGCTTCTCATTGTTGGTTTCAACATCAATCAAGACAGGAAGTACCTATTAAAGCAAGAGAAAGGACATTACGTAGCAGAAGTAGTGAGAAATAGGACCAAAGTATATCCAGAGTAAAACGAATATCAAATTAATTAATTAATATAGGCATCCATTCTTTTACCATATTACAACTTTTGCTTTACGTGACGGGGACATTCCAAAGCCAAAAAGAAAGTGAATCCTAGCACCAGCCTCCGTGTGCAGAGGCCACATCCTCCGCATGCGGAGGCACCAGCCTCCGCGTGCGGAGGCTGGTTCCTTAGTCTCTGCACGCCTACCCTCTGCACGCGGAGGGTCATGTCTCCGCGTGCGGAGGCAAATCTATGTAGAGAATGAAATAAAAGCATAGAATTGAAATGGAGAGGCGATTTGGAATACCAGAATTCTTCTTGGTGCAGCCATGTAATGAAGGATGGAATACCAGAATTCTTGAATGCCAAATGGAATTGAAGAGGCGATTTGGGAATTCTGGAGAGTCCCTTCAATCTTCCTTCCTGCGGTAGTGCCAAGGGGGTTTGTATATAAATTAATTTATAATAATATTATTATTATAAAATATTAATTTATAATAATTAAATGAATATCTGATTTAACTTCAACCACATTTTTGAAAAGTGATTTGAAAAAGTAGTGTTTTGTGTAAATTCCACTTACCAGCGTGTTCGGTTGATCAAATTATGGAAGTGTTTCCTACATCCTATCCTACATCCTATCCTATCCTATCCTACATTAATAAAAGAGGCACTTGCCATTTACTGTAGCTAAGCCGAATGGCCAAATAAGCCAGCCATTTTCGAGCACAATAAGCCGAGCCTAAGCCGAGCTATATGAGGAGATTTTTAGATTCTTCTCTGACACACGCAACATTTTCCTTTTACGCAACATTTCTCGTTCTTTCTTCAGACTTTTCCAGTCTTTCCTTCTTTCTCTCTCGATTTCTCTAGATTCTTCTTCTCTCCCCCTTCTTTCTTTCTGTGAAGCATCAAGATGAGTAGAACTCATTTTTCTTTTTGTTCTAATCCAAAACTCCCCTCCAAAAACCAATAAAAAAAAAATCAAGAATTCCCAAGCCCGCCTCAATTTTTTCACTCAAGCTGACTATTTTTGGCGCATAACTCTAGAAGCAGAAAAGGCAACAAATTTATACGAAAGCCAACTCAATTCACCGCCGATGCTGCTGATGTATGAATAGGTGAGTAAAATGGGGTCTTGAGAAAAATGGCTTGCATGCAAAGCCCCGGATTTCGCCTCTCTTCATCAACTTCTACTAATTTTGGGGTTTCAAATCCGTGGAAAATTTTCCATTTTTGGTTGGATTTGATTTAATGGAAAATCGTGTGCTTGCGTATAATGGTCAATGTCGAATGTTGTGTAAACTCTGCTTCGCTGTTGCCTGTTATTTGGTGGCATTTCTCAACTTTGATCCTCGCGGTGAAATTTGTTTGAGGAAAATGAATTAGAAAGGTTTAACTCTATCTTGGTCATTCTGACTTAACAAATTCCACAGATTTCTCTCTATCGTCTCTCATTTCCGTTTCCATTTTTTTTTATTTTTTGTAGGTTATGTTGGTGTTTTTGTTGTACCCATCCCCAAATTTCAATTGCAAGGAAAACGTATACATGCAGCAATTGTGCAAATTGAATCTCAATCCCTCCATTTTCCCTTGAAGTCTTGCACGTCGTACCCGGCGGTCCCATCGTCGTCCGCCGACTACGTCTAACCTCTCCGCCACTGTCCTTCGCAGTTTCACTATTGTGAGTCTGCTCCATTGCTCCTCTCTTTTATTTTTTATTTTTTGTTTTTGTTCTTTCAGAGTGTAGTTAATTTTTTGATTTATTATTTGTTTTTATGATTTATGGATGTTTTTGTGAATTGTGAGCCTGTAGTATTTACTGTGAGAATTTTGAATTTTGTGAATTCGAAAATTTAAGAATATTGGAAAAATTATGGCAGACTGTTGAGGTTTATAATTTATGAAATTTGAGAATTTGAGAATCTTTAATATATGTGGACTGTGAATTGGATAATTTGTGTGAGAAATAATAAATTTGAAAAAAACTGATGTTGTTACCATGAGAATCACGGCTAATGTTCTTTTCATCTTGCTACTTTGATATCAGTAGAATTCTCTACAATTTTCGGCTTAAATTTACTGTTTCATTAACGAAGGAAACTTGGCCAAATTTTCTTCTGGTAATAAATAGATTCAAATTTTATTAAATTAAAAAAATGAACTTCTAGAGCTAATTTTATTGGAAGAACAATATTTTTATATTATTTGGTAGGTACTAATAAATATGTTGTGTGCATGACATTGTGCTTTTTAATAATTCTCCACATCTTCCACCCTGAATAGTTCTACTCCATTGCATATGAATATTCAGGAAACTTCTACCGTAATAATTATCTAAAAACTAATTATTCCTAAAAGAAAAGGGTGTGATTTCATTCTTAAGGTGGGAAAGCTTGGAACTGGTAGTGATTTGCCATATAGAATTGCTGTACATCCTGGGGGAGAAGCCCTTATTTGTTCATTGCCTAAGAGCTGCAGGTACGTTCTGTAGCTATATTTCCATGTGAAATCGGCGATCATGTTATGGCCAAGATTGTCTCTTTCCAAGTCTTAGAAATGTTGAATTTACTCGATTGATGTTCAAACAGAAATTTGAAGTAAAACTTTTTCATCTTGGAGTTAGATGCATATTGGGTCATTTCATTTAAATTTGTAATAATCTTAATTTCATCAACTCCTTAGGAGTTAGTTGTTCAATTTTTTTTGTGATCTCATTGGTAACTTCAAATTTTTACACGAGTGCAATCTGACTATTACCTTTATGTGAGTAATTAATTGAACAGGTATTTGAGACTTGAATAATTGCAATGTACTTGTTTGATTGATAATGGTATTAGGCCATAGCCTTGCCCCATACTGAGGGTGATTATACTCACGGGATCTTTCCAAATGCATCATCAACCATGTGGAAGGTTGAGTCTAAGTTTTATCTATCAGGATCAAGTTAGAAAATTCCGGACACTGAAGAATAAGAAAAAAGAATGATAGAAAGAAAAATGGGCTTGGATTTTTTATTATAGTGTTCATCACCATTACACTTTTAAGAGAGCATAAATTTTACACTTTTCGATGGTGTAATTTTTTCAGGGTTATGACATGAGTTTTCTCATAACCAATTTTTTTCAGGGTTATGACATAAATTATATTCCTAAATAATCTCCCATTACTGCCATCCTTTCTGATCATATGTATTGTTAGCATTTGCAGTGGAAAACCCATCGAGCTGTTTTGTTTGAAGTCTGATCGTGCAACTGAACGCCATTATTGCATGGAAGAAAAACAATGGTGCTGGGTACCAGAGACTTCTCTTTTACTTCATAAATAACTAAGTGCTATAATTTAATATGATAAGAAATTGTGAACCTTTCCACTGGATTGTTTAACGGGTAAATTGCTATAATTTTCCCTCCCTGTTGTATTCTAATTAGACTGAACCAGTGGATTCTGTCAAAGGCAATTTCAAGATTCATTGTTCAAAGTATGTTGGCAAGATACACTTTGGAAATAATGGATGATGGTAATTCTAGATTCTGATAAATCTGGTAATTCACAGGCCAGTTGCCTTTGTATCCTATCCAAAATTGTACATTAAGCCCATATTTTTCAAACTCTCTTATCTATATATATTCATTTTCAACTACACATTTATACAATAAAATATTTTGTACATAAATTTAAATTTTTTCCTTATTTTGGATTGCATTTTTGTTTTAAATCACTATTCAAAACTCTATTTTTTGAAAAATATGGCTGTCAATCAGGGGTTAAACGTGCACCCAGTTTCTTCGATTTAATGCAAAATGGCATTTCAATTTTGATCATTATTGCAACTGATCTAGATGACGCGACGGAAAAAAAATATACATAAGTGTCCATAGTTGTATCTATTTTCAGTATTTCTATTAGGCAATGGGTGCTTACCAAAATTAATATTTTCTTTTCAGATTTAGTTGTGAGTTCGTTTTTATTTTAAGAAAATAAAGTTTTACCTAGATAGCAATCAATAGATACATTAGAGATAAAAACTCTGACAAATAAGAAATCAATGCTTCTATCTTTAGGGGATTACGAACGCTTTTTCTTGTGCTTGAATCTTAGATTACTAATGAATCAGTTGCAGCTATTGCTTCTAGCTCCTCAAAGCTGGAATTACTTGATCTGAGTAGGTACGTTTTCAGGCCCTTGTTTTGGCATCTTAGAGGTACAGAATTTGTCGAAATAATGGTTATCTTAACCAAGCCCCTGTATTTTCTGCTCAGAATGTTGTGTGCTTTGTTACAAATGCTATTTCTGGTCCGCTTTAGGTGTGACTACTTAGGTATGAAAATTTGATAGATATTTCTCTATTTGCTATTTTATTTGCTTCAATAAATAAGTAAATATTTCCTTAATGCTATTTCTTTACATAGGTCAAGTAACATCGATAATGACATTGGAATGATTCACAATGTTTTTCCAGAAACATTGTCAAAACTACTACTTGCTCTTTGCTCCAACATAACTTCAAGTAATCTTCGATATTTTATCAATTGAAGAAATGTATGCTACACTAATTGATCTTCAAGAATATAAACTTAAAAGAGTGTCATCCAAAAAGACTAACAATGACAAGCTTTCACATAGAGACTTTTTCTCCCGCTGATGATAATCCAATGTGCTTAAGATTTAACTTATCCAACTTCATCATATCGAGCTGATTTTCAGGAGGAACCATTTGATAAGACAAAGCATTGAGATGATTTGAAAGAGGAGGAAGAACATATTGAGGAAGAGGAACTGGAAGATGACATTCAATCAGTTGATAACCTTTGAAGGTATAATATTTGCCTTCATTCAATGTTTGATGTTCCTCCTTCACGTTGGTGTTCAATTACTAATAATGATACCAGCTTAGATAAATATGAAAGTGGCAAGTACTTGAATTTACAAGAATAGACAGAGTGATTCAGCCACCGTTGGTAACAATCGGATATTTTCACTCCCTTATCCATTGTTTATGTTTCTTGTTGACNTTATTTTTTCATTTACCTATTAATTAACATATTTGATTGTCGAGTTATACTCCATAATAAACATTCATGTCATATGCCACGAACTTAATTTCATGAAGCAAGAAGAAAGTGTTCCATGATTTTCTCTGTTTATATACAATGTGCACATCATAAACATGATAACCTTTTGAAGAAAAAAATATGGTTGAAAGTCATCAAATGTGCAGTATTGTTTCACTTGTACATGGATGGTGAAATCTATCTTAAACTTCTACACCTAAGCTATTAAATAGCCAACTATGCTGGTAGCACGTGCATTGCACGTGCGGCAAACTAGTTAATGACTTGTTTGAGAAAATCACTCCGTTATTTTTTCATTTACCTATTAATTAACATATTTGATTGTCGAGTTATACTCCATAATAAACATTCATGTCATATGCCACGAACTTAATTTCATGAAGCAAGAAGAAAGTGTTCCATGATTTTCTCTGTTTATATACAATGTGCACATCATAAACATGATAACCTTTTGAAGAAAAAAATATGGTTGAAAGTCATCAAATGTGCATTATTGTTTCACTTGTACATGGATGGTGAAATCTATCTTAAACTTCTACACCTACGCTATTAAATAGCCAACTATGCTGGTAGCACGTGCATTGCACGTGCGGCAAACTAGTACTAAACAACAACTAATGATATCCCTTTCCTACCAAGAAAGAGATGAGACAAAAGACGGCGGCGGCACCTCTACAGGTTGTTGCTTCATCAGTTTTTCATTTTTCCTTTTGGATACCATATGCTAAATCTGTGAATCTAAGGGTTCATTTGATTGTATTTTATTTTAAACCCACCTTTCTTAATGGATTTCATGGAATTGAATTGTCTAGAATTTGTTTTACTGAGAATTGTCAATTAATTATGTTTGATTGGTATAATTTTTCACCTGAAAAATGTTGAAATTTTGGATAATTTGGTGTTCGTTTAACTTTATTTTTCATGAAAATTGTCCAATAAAATGATATAATTTGTTACCATTGAAAATAGAATTTGTTTCAATTGTAAAAAAAAAAAAAAGCAACCTAGAAAATCATTTTCCCACCAAAGTGGTGGGAAAATCAATTCATAGACTTTTATTTACTGTTGCAATTACGGTTATCAATGGGTGCCAAAGTTACTGTTGCAATATTTGTGTTTGGGTGCCAAATTTATTGTTACAGTTATCTGGGCTAAAAATATGAATACTTAAGTGTGTTTTGCCTGAACTCCATTACCATTAATTAGTTTATGGTGTATTTTGTGGCTCAACAAGAATATGTAAATCTGTAAATAAACATTAAGTGATAAATGTTTTGCTTATGTAATTAATGTTTGATTAATGTTGTTGTTACTCATCAAAGTGGCCAAATATTATGGTCTTGAGAACACTAAATTACACAATTTATTAGTCAATTACTCTTAATAGTTTGATGTTTATAAATGAAGATGACATTAGGATTATTATTGTCAAGAGTTTATTGACGTTCATAGATTATAAAATTATTATGGATCGCCTCAGTTAATTTTATTAATCTCGAACATAATCGTGGTTAATTGATATACTTAGTTAGATGTGTTTAGTATATTCAAAGATAACAAACATGTCTGATTAAGGTATATTTAATTACCAATTAAACCTAAACTAACATCATTATGTTTATTATGATTGTGTAATGTAGTATCGCCCAAAAGAGAACTACGGTATACATTTAATGTTATCTGAATTTGTACTTAAGTGTTTAAGTTAAAACTAAAAGTATTAATGTTAGAGAACTTTATATTTTGTAGTATCTGTTTTCGTTTTTCTACATTCACATGTTCATTTGTATCACTGTTCAATGTACTTAATTTCTCTCACTAGTGTGAACAAGTCATGTTCAACTTAGGTTTCTTAGACTTAAACTCGGCACTTCAAGTTGAGAAACTTGTTAATCTCATTGATGAAAGCAGTGCTGATGAAAGATCTTTCTATAAGACTTGGGTCAAACAGATTAAGCCTAATGTTTATGCGGATGACCTTAGTAAAGAATATTAAGTCCATTGTCCTTAAAATTGAGATTGCTGAGGAACATATGAAGTTTGTGGAAGAACGTTCTCAAACAGGTGACAAGTCGCTTGCACACTGTGGGTACCATGCATGAACATGTTATTGAAATGAGTTACATTACAGCAAGACTCGAGACTCTTGGGATGACTGTGGATGAGAATTTTCTGGTACAGTTTATCATCAACTCATTGCCTCCTGGGTATTGCCCATTCTATTAGAACTATAATACCTTAAAGGACAAATGGAATATGAAAGAATTGCACAATATACTCGTGCAAGAGGAGATAAGGTTTAAGAATCAAGAAACTCATTCCGTTCATCTTGTAAGTCATCAAGGAGCTGGAAAGAAATATAAAAAAATGTCTGGAAAAAGCATTAAGCAAGGATCGCTAAAAATAAATGAGTCTTCTGCCCAAATCCACAATAAGAAACACAAGAAAGATGTGTCATATCTGTTGTGAACATGGGCAACATAAAAAGAACGACTTGAAATGTAAGGCATGATTCGAAAGTAAAGGTAAAATTATTTCTTATGTATGTTTCGAATCTAATTTGATAGAATTTTCTTATAATACTTGGTGGATTGATTTCGGACGTACCACTCATGTTACCAATTTGATGCAGAGATTCCTTTCAGTCCAAACCAGAAATTCAAATGAAAAGTTTATTTTCATGAGCAATCGAGTCAAAGCTCCTGTTGAAGCCATTGAAACTTACTATTTGATTTTAGATGCAGGACATCACTTTGATTTATTTCAAACTCTTTATGTAGTTTCTATTTCTTGCAGTTTAATTTCTTTATCAAAACTTGATTCTTCTGAATATTTCTTTAATGGTGAAAATGGATGTTCGAGTTTGTTTAAACAAAATCATCTTATCGGTTCCACTACTTTTTGTGATGGCTAATATAAATTAAGCTTTATAACCTTTTTTCCTAGACTCTTTTAACTTTGAATCATAATGTTGGTACTAAACATGGTTTATTGAGTGAACGATATGCTCACTTAAAACCTTTGGATCACATATCCAAGGAAAGATTTTAATGGATTTTCGACTTGCCTGAAGTCGGGCGGAGAGATTATGAGCATGTGTGGGATGACTTATAAGCTTCAAACATGTGGGATGACTTCTAATGGATTTTTTTAATGTGAATCCACATGTTTGAAGCTTCATATGCCAAGTATTACTCTTTTGTATATGCTGTCAGAAAGAGGACTCGATGGATATTCAATCCCCTACATTTTAGCTATATCGTTGATTAATCTTTCTACTATGGCATTTGATGAATTTGATAAGTTCATCTCATGCAGTGGAGAAGGATAGCTGGCTCCATCATGTTCCTCAACAATGATCTAAGGTTGGTGCATATTTTAACGTTGAATTTAAAGGTTCTAGTGTCCAATAGAAACCCTTTGCAACTAATCATCTCGATAGAATAGTAGAAGCATCAAAATGTGCATCGATTTGATCTATAGATGAGTAATTAGTAAGAATTAATTGTTGAAAATTTACAAGTGACAAACCGGTTAAAGACTAGCAACTAATGGTGTGAATGTCAATCAACGAGGTCCAAATGTATTTAAGCTTATTGAGACTCCATTTCATGTATAGATGAGTTTGAAATTCAGGCCGTTGAGATCTTTAATCCACAAACCCTACTGAACGCCCGTTTGGTGGAACCTTTGAAAAGTCAAAAATTACTTCCGAAACCAAAAAGTTGCTTTGAAGCCTATTTGGATAATTTTTGAAAATGCTTTGTATGGTTAGAAGAGCATTTAGAGAAATTTGATCTAATGAAGCCTTCGCGGGATGCAACAAGCAAAAATAGAAGATATCCCAAAGTAATAGAAGATATTTTTTTCCTCCAGTCCCGTGTTCTTCATCACATAGCTTTACATCTGGTATAGATTTGATTGCAGATTGCTTACTGCAAGAATTCAAAGTAATATCCTACTCTCTGAGAAACCTCTGGTCGAAACAGCAAAGAAAATCCAAGGCCCAGAAGCTAACAGGCCAAATCTTCTGAAAAAGTAAGCAAATATTGCTCGTCACAAACAAAGCTCGATTCACCAGCATTAATCCATATAAAGTAAAATGACAAGTAACTTGGGCCATGATTTCCGACTGGAACATCGATAGTCTACAATCACACAACAATCAAGAAAATAAACTGCAAATTCAAGATATGTGTTTAATATATATAGGAAAGCTGAGCACAGTCACTCAAGCATCCTCATAACCTATCAAGGCAAGAAGCATTTTCTCGTAGTCTCCAGAAGTATCTCTAGCAATTGCACGCTCCAGAGGGATGCTGTTCCTTTTATGATATTCTTCTTTGATACACTGCATATTGACCTCAGCTTGTGTAACAACAACACGAGTAAGAGCCCGTTCATCTGTGCCCAGCTTGTTGATAGCTAAACGAAGAGTTTTCTCAAAATATTTCTCGGGACAGGTCAGGCACTTTATTGTTGCCCTTAGTAAGCTGAGGTAGTCATCCTTGGGATCAGATTTCAGATCCTGTAAACATTTCGATGTATTTAGAGTGCTGAGAAATTTGGAGGCAGTGAAATTAAACTTCTTAAGTAATGCATGGTTAACCATGACTTTCGCGACCAAGAGTGTCTTTCTAACCTTGGAATTTTACTTACAAGTAAATCAGTACATTTGAAAATAATATTGTTTTGTATTTGTCAAAGAAATAAAGAACGTTACTTATAGTGACAACGGAACCGTTCATCCTCTCATTAATTTGACACATTTATTTGACAAATAATCGTGACCTTTAATTTAAGTCAAT
>CAIGRM010205420.1:0-14300 GCA_903798335.1 Fraxinus albicans | reverse complement strand
CGAGGGATCAGACTAAATTTCAGAAAAAAGTCCCGTTTAAACGTCACGAGTCCACCTTTAGATGAAAAAAATGCCCAAAAATTTTCTTTCTTTTTGCTCTGAGAGAACCACAATTAGTTATTTTGTTATTAAGCATTTTTGTGTGCTTATTCTGATAATTTTATTCTGTTTTTATTGTCTGGGATTTGCTGGTTGTTCCAGAGTAAGTATACTGCTGACGAGGTATTCGTAGATAAACGTCGAAGAATTGGGAACATGAAAATGCCAGCGAATGCTGGGACAAGAACACTAACCAGGCAAGCATTNTTTTTGTGTGCTTATTCTGATAATTTTATTCTGTTTTTATTGTCTGGGATTTGCTGGTTGTTCCAGAGTAAGTATACTGCTGACGAGGTATTCGTAGATAAACGTCGAAGAATTGGGAACATGAAAATGCCAGCGAATGCTGGGACAAGAACACTAACCAGGCAAGCATTTTCAGTAGTTAATGGGGGTCAAGATGTGTCCCAGACTTCTGGGCCACCCAGCACTGCCGGTTCTGATAGTGGGGTAATTGAGTTCACCAAAGAGGATGTGGAGACATTACTCCATGAGAAGCTCAAAGTTAAGAACAAATTCAACTACAAGGTAAGTTATGGATTCTGGTCGCAACTTGAATGTTTGGTTATTTCTGTGCTGCATTCTTCTTGGGTGTTTTGTTGGGATTATTTGTTGAACTTTTGAAGTTTATGCCAGGAAAAAAGTGAGCAAATGGCCGAGTGCATAAAAAAGCTCAAACAATGCATCAGGTGGTTCCAACAGCAAGAAGTAAATTTTATTACGGAACAGGAGAAACTTAAGAATTTACTGGAAGCAGCAGAGAAGAAATGCAATGATATGGGTATGGGTGATTTGTTGATTTAGTCATCAGTGCTTTAGGCTAACGAATACATGAAATAGGTAGAACTTCTAACGTGCAATAATCTTATTACCTCATTCCCAGAGTTGCTGATGAAGGCAAAGGAAGAAGAGTTGAATTCAATCATTAAGGAGTTGAGAAAGAATTTGGAAGCATTACAAGAAAAGTTCACAAAGGAGGAATTGGATAAATTGGTAAGATGAACACTAACGTGCCAAGGGTGTGTTGTGGCATTGGAGGCTATTGTTTTTTATATTCATAAAGAACTAAATTGTTTTAATGTGATCATCAGGAAGCATTGGATTCTTTGGCAAGAGAGAAAGATGGTAAACTAGCTGCAGAGAGATTGCAGGCTTCCCTCTCTGAAGAGCTGAAGAGAACTCAACAAGATAGTGCTAGTGCCAACCAGAAGGTGAAGAGAGAAGACAAATAAATGAAATTAGATTTCGTGATAATTTCTCACAAATGATCTGCTGAAAACGGTATCCTTCGGGTCCATGTTTGGCTTGTGCAGATACAGTCACTTAATGATATGTACAAGCGGTTGCAGGAGTATAACACGAGTTTACAGCAATATAATAGTAGACTTCAATCAGAACTTGCAGCAACAAATGAGACACTTAAACGAGTTGAGAAAGAGAAGGCGGCAATTGTTGAAAACCTGAGCACTTTGAGGGGACACCATACATCTTTGCAGGAGCAGCTAACTTCATCAAGAGTGAGTATTATCTTTATGTTTTGACTTGTTGCACAACTCTCAACTCTTTTTATGCATTCATCACATTATTAATATTTGAGACCATTATACCTTTTTGCAAGAGAAAGGACAATTTATTTTCACATTTACACCTTTATATGCTTTACGGGAGACTGTTCTCATATATTGACACCTTTGGACCTTATTTTGAGCATAGTTGGAGTTTGGTTATGTGAATCTTGAAATTTTCATTTCTCCTGAACTTTAATCTCCATCAATTTATAATACCTTTGCAACTAGGTTAAGGTGAAGAATTTGAGGAAATGTGTGCTTTTTTCCAAATTTTGAACTACTGGTCTTACTTTTTTCTTTTCTTTTTCTAATTCACTTCCTTTTTTACCATACTGCTGTATTAATACTCATGGACTGAATGAGAGAACTAGGGTAATTTTAAGAATTTGTGGAAATGTACGCCTGCTCTAAATCTTGAACTACTGGTCTTACTTTTTTTTAATTCACTGCCTCTTTAGCCATACTGCTGTATGAATCTGCATGGGAGAACTTCCAATAGTTAACCAGATGTTTTCTGACAAAGGTTTATAATGCTTGATATTCCAAGGTTTTGCAAGATGAGGCCATCAAACAGAAGGAAGCACTAGGAAATGAAGTTGTATGCTTGAGGGGTGATTTGCAACAAGTAAGAGATGACCGTGACTGCCAGTTGTTACGAATTCAGACTCTATCAGCTGAAGTAGAAAGATATAAAGAGTGCACTGGAAAATCTTTTGTGGAATTAGATAACCTGACTTTAAAATCAAATGAGCTGGAGGTTTGTTTTTTCCATATGCAATGCTTTTCCCACTCAACCACAGAAATGCATTTACTAACAAATATCATGTAATTTTTTTTCAGTCAACATGTTTATCTCAAAGTGAGCAAATAAGACGACTGCAGGAGCAGCTAGCTTTTGCAGAAAAGAAATTGCAGGTTCCCGATCTTGCATTTTCAGCTTTTGGTTCCTTTAAAGTTCATACTGACCGGCATAACAAAATTTATTTAGGTTTCTTTGTTCTGGATCCTGCTGGTTCAAGTACACTCTTCTTATTTTACTTTTATCATTTTTGTTAGCTGTCTGATGTATCAACAATGGAGACAAAGAGTCAATTTGAGGAGCAAAAAGCATTCCTTCTTGAGTTACAGAATCGTGTGGTTGATGCAGAACTAAAAATTGTAGAAGGAGAGAAGGTTCGGAAGAAATTACACAACACTATACTGGTAAATACATGTTCACATTTGATTTTAACCTGCTTGAATATTGATTGAAATTTTGTTTACAGTCCTTCCATCTGATGATGTTAACTAGAATCCTTTGTCAATACAGGAGTTAAAAGGGAATATCCGTGTTTTCTGTAGAGTAAGACCTCTATTGTCTGATGATGGGGTTGGAACTGATGCTAAAGTTATCTCATTCCCTACAGCAATGGAAGCACTCGATCGAGGAATTGATTTGATGCAAAATGGTTAGCCCTGATTGAAATGTAGTCACAAAGTGTTATACTTAAAGGATTTGGATTGATTATTATCGCGATACATCCTATGCATTAATATTCCTATTTTCATCAGGACAAAAGCACTCTTTCACTTTTGACAAAGTGTTTACACCTGAAGCCTCCCAAGAAGACGTATTTGTTGAGATTTCACAGCTTGTTCAAAGTGCACTTGATGGTTACAAGGTAATGTATTCCCTACAGCTCCATTTTGTCTATCATTTAAGTTTCTTACTTCAGAACTTGAGGTTGATAGCTGCATAAGGACTTTACATGGTATTGGATGATAAACTTTACTTATCCTTTAGATTATGCTATTTCATTCTGCCATAGTTGTTGTCTAGTTGATTTGCTACACCAGATATGGAGGATTCTCGATCTTGAGCCTTGAACTCTAGATGATGTGCTAACCAGTAACATCTTGAATTTGTTTGGTTGCTATATTAATTCTTAGATCACGTGATGAGTGTGCTATGATTATTTTCCTACTAGTGATCAATCTCGTGGCTGCAGAATGCTTGATTTCACAAGTTATGCATGCAGATTATTTTTTTTTCACTCCATTTTTCTGTCCAGATTTGATTCGCTAACATCCCGATAACTGTGCTGTCTCAGGTTTGTATCTTCGCTTATGGACAAACTGGTTCTGGCAAGACATTTACAATGATGGGCAAGCCAGGTATACCTGATCAGAAAGGTTTGATTCCACGATCCTTAGAACAGGTGTTTGAGACCCGGCAAACTCTTCAATCACAAGGATGGAAATATGAAATGCAGGTTGTAGTGATTGCTGTTGTCATTTATCTCTACTACTATTTGAGCTTGCTTAGGCCTGCCTTCTAATTATCTATTCTTAACTGATTATTTTAGGTGTCCATGCTTGAAATATACAACGAAACAATACGAGACTTATTAGCAACAAATCGATTGGGGTTTGATGCACCCCGGGCAGAGAACATGGGAAAGCAATATGTTATAAAACATGATGCCAATGGAAACACTCATGTTTCTGATCTTACAGTTGTTGATGTTCACAGTAGCAAGGAGGTCTCATATCTTTTAGAGCAGGCAGCACATAGCAGGTAACAAAAGGACCTTTCGCCCCATTATTTGTGTTGTTTTTACTCCGGAAGTTGATTTTCAAAGTTTTTAAAGATGCTTTTACACCCACATTGAGATATAAGTTCGGACCTCTATTTACCTCTATGGACTACCATCGTGCATCATATACAATTTAGGCAGAGTGTTAGGCATTTGATCTTTTGTCCCTAACTGGAATTCAATTTTTTTTTTAGATCCGTTGGCAAGACTCAAATGAATGAACAGTCTTCAAGGAGCCATTTTGTTTTTACGCTACGAATATTTGGCGTTAATGAGGTAAATGGACCTTTCCTGCTTTCTGTTGCATCATGGTCATGATTCCATCTTTATCTTGGTCTGAGCAAACATGGTCACAGATTTTGTTACCTTTTTTGTGGCAATAGGGCACTGATCAACAAGTGCAAGGTATCCTCAATCTAATTGACCTTGCTGGTAGTGAGCGTGTCTCTAAGAGTGGATCTACAGGAGACCGTCTAAAAGAAACTCAGGTATTAGAATAAGAACTATTTTCATTTACTTTTCGATTTTTTTCATTGTACAAATTTTTCCTAAATTATCTTTCTCATTTTGAGTAACACTCAGGCTATCAACAAGAGTTTGTCATCACTAAGTGATGTTATATTTGCCTTGGCCAAGAAGGAGGAGCACGTGCCATTTAGGAACTCAAAGCTAACCTATCTTCTTCAGGTAATTTTCAACATTTATGCCTTGATAGCGTATGAACAAGTTCGAGTGAGAATGATGTTAGAACGAATTAAGTCAAGGCTTTATTATGGCTGGCCAAGGAAGATAGATAGGGTGTACCACCATTAGCATTCGGTCATCATGAGCAAAATAATGCTATAACGCCCTAAACTCAATTGTGTTATGTATGGATGATATTCATTGTCATTTTGTTTGCTGAGGAAGGTTGTATTGCCACTTGAATGGGACAAGACTACTGGACTGGTACACTTGGTACTACAATGAGCTTTTCCTGGGAGTAGTTTGGTTATAATTGCCTTACGATCGTAGCCAATTGAATTTTGCTGTGTTGGTCCTGGTTATATATTGTAGGGAACATTTGGTGATGTTACTGATAATTATTAAAATGATTATGTACCTGGATTTAACCAACATTAACATTTGTTATCATAGGCAAAATAATGCTATAATGCCCTAAGATCAATTGTTATGTATGGATGAGATTCATAATTCTTTTGCCTGTTGAGAAAGCTTATATTGCTGTGTGATTAGGACAAGACTACTGGAAATGTCAAATTTGGACTAGTGCAGTTGGTGCTGCAACGAGCTCTTCCTTTTTGAGTAGTTACATTCGAGTTGCCTAGTTGATATAAACCATCTTAGCTGATTGAGTTTGCCGTGTTGGTTTTCGTTATTTATTGTAGGGAAAATATGTGGAGCTGCTGGTAAATTATTAAAATTATTCAGGGCAGATTAGATATACTAAATGCTTAGCCATAATAAAAATCTGAATTTATCTTTTCTGATTGATGAGTAGCACACTGAACAAGTACATTGCTAAAAGGTAAGATGTGAAACCACGTAAAGGTCTTGCTAATGTTCTCCCTTTTCAGCCTTGTTTAGGTGGAGATTCAAAGACGCTGATGTTTGTCAACATTTCACCTGACCCTTCATCCGTTGGTGAATCACTTTGTTCACTACGGTTTGCAGCACGTGTAAATGCTTGTGAGATTGGTATCCCCAGGCGCCAAACCAACCTCAGATCAACAGATTCTCGCCTTAGCATTGGCTGATTTTTGATAGTGTAACTGTTCTAGATTTAGGAAACGTGTGTTATTTGTATTTCTATGGCATTTGATTTTTAACAACAAAACGCCCTTCTAACTGCATCCGCTTGTGATTTGTAAGTAAAGTGTATACTGTCATTGTATCATGGATACCAGACGGAATTGCCATTTTCTGTCATTGACGTGTATCCATGGAGACATACATTCGGATATTTAATGTTCTCTACAAATCTGTTGCATAAAATCAAATGCAATCAGTAATTGAATGGGAAAATTGTTCAATATGAATGAAATCTACTTTCTTACATAACTTCTTTTTGTGATGCATTTATGCCATTCTATTCATAACCAAATATGAGCTAAAATGAAGTATAGAACTTACTGTTGTTAACGGAGGGTAATGGTTAAGGTCCTGTGAGCCAAAATCCATTGTCCTCTTCGAGAGAAATTCCAATGCTTGTATTTCCAAAGAGTGCAATTGAAGCAAGGCCTGTTGCCAATCTTCTTCTTGTATGCACTTTGTTGTCTTCAAATTCATCCATTTTCTTGCCAAAAAAAGCATGTAATTGTCAATTTTTTCACCGTTTTCTCTATCTGGCGCTGCTTGGGATTTGATGATAGAGCTTCAAATACTCCATTGAACTTTGCTGTGATTGCCATAGTTCTCAAGTGAAGAAGTTTTGGCTGTTTTGATTATATCTGCTTCAAAAGTGTGGGCTACTATTAACCACCAAATGCAAATCCTTTTGGATGGGGGATAAATTAGTCATTTTGTAAAATCCAAATTTTGGTGGGGCGTACATGTGGGTCCTATCGAAAACAATGTTGTCCCTGAATTGTATTTTGGTAATGTTGTCTTGAAGTAGAACAAGAGAGCTACACGCAACTTCATTGCTAGTTAATATTGATATAAATTTAGTAGTCAAATGGCTATCTTTTGAAAATTGTAGTAAAAAATCGTAATTATTATTGCACGCATTTAAGTCCACCATTAAACCAACTACTCCAAGATGCACTCAAAATTCTCGTGTCACCAGTTCAAATCGTATTCCGAGCATATGAACCATATAACCAATTGAAACCACGAACCATCATAGATGAATTTGCCTTAACGAAATTCTATGATTTCCGAAAAAATACTTTCGGATTCATCATCACGGATTCACACAAGATGCACTAAGATTTCAAATCGAAAGAGTTTTTAGAAGAACTGACAGATAAGATTTCAAATCGAAAGAGTTTTTAGAAGAAATGACAAATCTATGTCCATTCCTTAAAAGTTCTTAAAGATATAAAAAGGAATCAAAATGTAACGAACCTCAAATTTATCAAAAACAAGGCTCGGTTTCTTGTAGTTGATGTTACTATTTTACATTATCCACATCCACGTTGAGAAATGGGATTTGCTGTAAGATTGTCTTTCAATTTGTTCTAGATATTTGATTAACATAGCCCACAGAATTGGATAGAGTAGATTTGCTATAGATAATGAAGCTGTGTGGCGTTTAAAGAGGGTCCTACTTTGATCCCATCCATTTCAATCCCAGTTAAAATCCCAGAATAAATTGAACACTGCACCCTACACAATTCAAAGAAAATTTTCGAGTTTTCGACTCAATTCATTCGTTACTATGGCACAGCAACAGCAAATAATGAAGTCTAGAGTTGTCCACATAGACTCCAAAGAAACATGGGATTTCATTGCATCTCAAGCTAATAAACAAGGCAGTCCTGTAAGTCTCGACGTAACCTTTCTTTTTCTATCAACAAAGTCGTGGCACAAAAGTTAAGATGTTAGAGACGAGACAGATATTTATATTAAGTCTTCACAATTTTCATAAATAGGCAGCGTTGAGATTTGAAAATTGCAGGTTATAGTTCACTTTACAGCTTCATGGTGCCTGCCTTCAGTAGCCATGGAGCCATTTTTCGAACGACTGGCCTCAAGTCATCCTGATATTTATTTTCTACTGGTGGATGTCGATGAGCTTAAGGTAATATACTGCCAGAAATACAATCTTAGTACATAAAATCATAGTCAAATTGTCTGAGAATTATGTTTTATTTTATCAGGAGTTGGCATCAAAGATGGAGATTAAGGCCATGCCCACTTTTTTGTTCTTGAAGGAAGGGGCTGTGGTGGATAAGCTTGTGGGTGCCAATCCAGAGGAAATCAAGAACAGGGTTGTTGGATTAACCAACTATAATCATTGATTCATTCTGGTTCGGGCGATGATCTTTTGGTGCGCATGACACGACACGACACGACTCGACTAGATAGTATTGTATATTTCTTGTATGTTTAAAACAAGAATAATCGTGTCAAGAAATGATTACTTGTGTTCATATCGGAATTCGCAGAGTAATTCTTTATCGACGGACACAACCTAAAATTCCGGCTATATAAAAGGGAACTAAATGGAATATATGGTGGTTGGTTCAACTTTGAAGTGACTACACAATAATTTTTTACTAAAATAATGAACAAATGGCATCAGCCATTAATAAAGATAATATATTTTATTATGAATTATGCATAAGCATTTAGAATAGGTTGCTAGTGCAGAAAAAAATGAGCATTTGTGGATTGAAATTTTATTCTTTCATTAATATTTTGATGTTGGAATAAGGTTGTTATATAATTATGAACTTGTCTAAAATGTGAAATATGTTCAAATTATATAAATATTTAAAGCTCAAATATGATCGATAGAATTGTAAAAGGTATGTTACTACCATAGATGCAAAATAAAAGACTCAACTTGTCTTATCAAACGTGCGACAAGATTACGATCCTTACCTTTTGATGGGTTGAAAATTTTTCCTTTCATTTTGACGTTGAAATAAAGTTGTTATATTCATGAACTTGCACAAATTGTGAGATATGTGTAGATTCCCTACTGCTCAAATTATATAAAGGGACAAATGCATAATTATCATAGTTTCAAGATACACTTTCGGATTTAAGAGATTGTGAAATTCTTTCAAACATAATTAAATAGGTTAAAGTCACAATAACAGACAATTTATGATCACAATTACGAACTATTCACAAATCACACATCAAAGTAAAAAAAAGATACAAAATATGAGTTACAATTTACAAATTTAGTAAATGGATAATTGTAGCAACGATCCCAAACCTTTCGATTTTTTTGCAAACTATATCTTAACTTTTTATTTTTGTCTATTGCAATCCAAAACCATTCACTTTAACAGCAGTTGGAATCCATTGAACAGATTCCATCCAATACTTCGTTAGTCAACTTGAAATAAAATGTTCGACTCAACTTGACAAATTAAATGAGAGGTAAAATGGTACATTTCTACACCCCACCCCCTTCCCTTCCCTAAAATAAAAAATTTGGGAAATCCAGTCATTGCCATTGCCACCACCCATCCACAAGACATAAGATGAAGGAATCTAAAAGTTAATTTCAAACTTTGAAGCTAAGATAAATTTAATAATATTGAGACCATCTTGCATGCTCTGGAAATTTTGTTTAGAAGCCCCACAAATTATCCATAGAAAAGTACATCTATCTCAAGACACTGATTCTCTTCAAATCTCGTTAGCTGCTTGATACAATTATAATCATTTTCCCAATAACTCTTTTTCAGTTATACCGCACCACCTAGCCCTTTTGGTGACCATAAATTTCTACAATTTGTTCTCTAATATTTGCCTTACAAAGAGAACAAATAGTAGATCAATAATCGATACAAGAATTGGATGAACCTCGTTTGTCTAATTGGTAGTCTCATGTTGTTAACAATAGTTGATTTTTTTTCATGATTTACGGGGTAGAGCTGGTTTTTGCAGATTTACAATTGGGCCATACCTAAATTTTTGTGTTTGAGATTTGGGTATGCGGTGGGCAGTGCGGCGGCGGGCGGATGGATGGCAATGGTGACAGTGACTGAGTTTCCTGATTTTTTATTTTAGGGGGTGGGGTGGGGTGGGGTGGATATGAACAATACTTTTGTTTTGATCAATTATTTTAATTGTTTTATTATAGGAATTGCAAATATACCATTTTACCCATTATTTAATTTGTTGAGTTGAGTCAAACATTTTATTTCAGATTAACTAATGGAGTATTGGATGGAATCTGTTCAATGGACTTCAACTGTCGTTAAAGTGAAAGATTTGGGATTACAGCCGTCAAAATAAAATATTAAGATATATAATTTGTAAAAAATTGAAAGGTTTGAAACTACTGCTGCTATTGTCCCTTTAGTAAATCACACATTTTTATATGTCCCAATTTATTTTTTAGTCACAGATTACCCATTTTATTGTTCGCAATTATCCAAATAATTAGTCATAAATGCTTTTTATGCCACGCCACTCCACTCCACCACCACTCTGCATCAACACAACCCAAATGCTCTCCCAACTCACCACAACCGCCACCCGCCTGTACCAAAAACCACCACCACTACCTCCTCAAATCCACCGCGTTTACCACCTGCACCTTCAACCCACCACACTTGCACCAACACCACACCTAAACCACTATCGCACAACCAGGGATCCACCATCACACAACCACTATCATACAGATCCGCAACCCATCACCACACAAACAACATTGCACCATACTCCACCACATTAGCACAACGTAGATCTGCACTACCACAACCCATTTCTCACATTCACCACTATAGCGACGGAAGAAGATTCTGCCTACATCCGTCGTCCCTGTAGTCCCACTATAGCGCTACTCCCGAAACACCCTTATTAGCCACCATTGCAAGTTCATTTTCAAATTCATTAGTATTTTGGCCGGAGCTTTAGTTAGTGTTCTTCGTCCCCTACGAATGGGATTTGATTATGTATTCATTCACCATCGATTGTGAAAGGAAAAGGCAATGGTTGATTTTTTATAACGGTGGTCGAAGTTGGTGAGAGGCGAGCGGGTAAATTGAGAGAGCACGGATAGAGAGATGGTAGAGGACATAGATTTTGGTTTTGTGTGGTCATGGGTGTGGATGTGGGCTAGTGGGTGGAGGTGTGGTGTTGATGCTGGTGTTGGTGGGATGGGGTCATGGGCGGGTGCGTATGATTTTTGAAAGAAAAATCTTTGTACCTTATTATTAAAAGCTTGTTCGGGACGGATTAAAATTCAATTAAAATTGAAAATATAGTCGTTATTGAGTCCCACTCGTCTAATAAAAGTCAACTCCAACGACTATATTTTCAATTTTAATCCCTCCCAAACAAGCTCTAAAATGAAAAGTTAAAAACAAGTTTGTGTGTAATTTCCTCATATATAAATATTTAACGTTAAATTATGATTGGTAGTTTCGTTAAAAATATGTTACAATAGGTGCAAAATAAGATACTCGATTTGCCTTAGGAAATGTGAGATACGATTAGTATCCATACCTTCTAATGGATTGAAAGTTGTTCTTTCATTAAAATTTTGATGTTGAAATAAGGTTGCTATATTTGTGAACTTTGCATAAAATATGAAATTTATGTAAATTCCGGCATGTTCTAAAGTTAAAGGATAATTAGCATATAACGTCCCAACATTTCACTGTTATTGTGGAAAATGTCATTATCTTTCATTTTTTGACATTTTCACCCTTATTTCTACCTTTCATTGCGCAAAATGTACTTTTCATCCATTTTGTCAATTAAAAATTGTGAAATGACGAATATACTCTTATCTTTAAATAAAACAAAAGGAAAAATAAAAAACTAATTGCAAGCATAGTCCCAAATTTTTTTTTTTTTTGAAAATCTCAAATGAGTCTCAAATAAATTATTAAAATGATAATTAGCACATAATATACCTATCTTTCACCATTATTGCAAAAACATTCATACCTTCTATTTTTTGGCATTTTCATCCTTAATTACACATTTAATTGCGCAAATCATTATTTCTATAAATTTTCATCCAATTTCTCAATAAAAGCTATGAAATGACGAATATACCTTCATATTTAAATAAAAAAAGCTAAAAAGATAATTACAATCATAGTACCATTTTTTTTTAAAAATGCAAACAAGTTCCTAATAAATCATTTTAAAAATTTTCATTTTTAAAAAAAAGTTAAAACGAGTCCCAATTAAATTTATTTGAAAACTAAAAAGTATAAACGAGTCCCAAATAAATTATTAAAGAATTAAAAATTAAAAAATGTATATTTTATTTTAAATATGAGGGTATATTCATTATTTCACAATTCTTTATTGAGAAATCGGATGAAAATGATGATTTACAGAATCAAATGTGCAATTAAGGGTAAAAATGTCAAAAAAATGAAAGGTATGAACATTTTTTGCAATAACGGTGAAAGATAATGACATTATATACTCATTATCCTTTTAATAATTTATTTGGAACTAATTTGCCCTTTTAAAAAAATTTGGAACTATGATTGCAATTATTTTTTTCTTTTTCCTTTTGTTTTATTTAAAGATAAATGTATATTCCTCATTTCATAATTTTTAATTGAGAAAATGGATAAAAATGACCTTTTGCGCAATAAAATGTGGAAATAAGGGTGACAATGTCAAAAAATGAAAAGTATGAACGTTTTCCACAATAACAATAAAAGTTGGGAACGTTATGCACTAATTATCCAAAGTTAAAATATGATTGGCAGAGCTGAAAAAGATATGCTACTATAGGTGCAAAGTAGAATACTCGACTTGCCTTAGCAATTGTGTGATATGATTTCGACCCATCTCTTTTGATGTTGAAATAAGGTTGCTATATTTATGAATTTGCATAAAACGTGAAATAAGCATAAATTCTATAGGTGCAAAATATAATACTCGACTTGCCTTAGCAAATGTGCGATTTGATTATGACTTACATTGAAATTTTGTTCTTTCATTAATCATTTTGATGTTGAAACAATGTTGCTATATTTATGAACTTGCGTAAAATGTGAAATGTCTAAATTCTCGCCCGTTCAACTTATATAAATATCTAAATTGAAATGTGATTGGTAAAACCATAAAAGATGTGTTACTAAAGGTGCAAAATGGAATACTCAACTTGCCTTAGGCTCCGTTTGATTCGCCTTATTTTTTATGGGAAATGGAAATTTTTTTCCATTTTCCAACTCTTACAGTGTTTGATAAGCAAAATTTTCCCGAGAAATTTTTTCCCATATTTTCTCATTTTCCACATTTTTAAGGAAAATAAATTCTTGATATTTTGGTGGGAAAAAAATTTCCATTTTTTTTTTTTTTTTTTGGCAATTGAAAAAAAGTTTGATACAATAGTAAAAAAATTTATCACTTTTATTGACAATTTCCATGCAAAACAAAGGTAAATGAATGAATTATTTTCCATTCAATTTTTTTTTTTTTTTTTTATAATTGGAATAAATTCTAGACCCAATGAAAAAAAAAAATATCACTTTAATGGATAATTTTCATAAAAAACGAAGTCAAACGGACACAAAATTTTCAATATTTTCTATGAAAAATTATACCAATCAAACATGTAGTGGTAAAAATCGTTCCACAAGCCCAAACGGCCCAAGTCCAAAAAATAAGGCCCACTTGATAAACGCAATATCTTTTGACCCAATTCGTTACGTCGATCGGGTCAAATAAGACCCACATGTCCATTCGCAATTCTTCATAATTTATCTCCAAGATAAATCACATTACGATTTGATCAGATTAAATAGAAGTTATCTGAAAGTAAGTTGAGAATCTTAACTGAATAGATCTTATCAGTACCAACCAACAAATTTCGTCGAACCCTCGTCAATCCTGCCCAGACGGTTATCTCACTACTATAAAATCCGTGGTCAGTCTTACATTCAGGTACACAGAAAAACAAGTACTACTTTGTTCTGAATTATTTCTTCTCTCTTTTGGTCTAATATTCCTAAAATTCTTGAAAAGCTTTTCTGACTTGACCGTCGGAGGGTCTTCGGCCGGCACCACACCGGTGTCCTCTTGAGATCTTTTTCCTTCGTTCTATTTTTTTGCAGGATTGCTAGTGGCCCGATCGACTCAATTTTCTTAACTGTAGAATTTACCGTCTACAAAACACAATTAATTACAATTCCTAGTAAAATAATTTCTACGCAAATCAATTCCATATAAGATATTTTCTTTCTACCTATTTTCCACATTTGCAATTAAACGGACCCTTAGTAAAAGGTGCGACGTTATTATGAATTGAAATTTTGTTCTTTCATTATCATTTCGATGTTGAAATAATGTTGCTATATTTATGCATTTCCGTAAAATATGAAATATATAAATTTTCATTAGTTCAAATTACGTAGGTAAAAGATGTGTTATTATAGATGCAAAATAG
>CAIGRM010205417.1:0-18524 GCA_903798335.1 Fraxinus albicans | reverse complement strand
AATCCATCATTCACACATGATAACCGAACTTTATACCTTCTCTTGTTTCTTAATTATAAAACCCCTTAACTTCTATTATTCTTTTTTAAACTAAAAGTTGCTATCTTAAAATCAGTGCATGTATACAACTTATCTATGATATTGGTCTGCATTATTGCCTTTTAGGAGAATATCTGGTAACTTCTGAAGAGAGAAGGAATGTGGAGATTGGATAAATAACGGCAGAAACAGTAGAATTTACCTGAAGGTCTTAAATTTCTAGAGAGAATGAAGAGAGGGTTTCATTCTGAGGAAGTATGTGTCTTTTATTTCGGTAGAATTGTGGGTTATATGTACAAGGGGAATGCTTTTCATTTAAATAAATGAGATAGTGGTTGGCATGAATTACAAAGTATACCTGTGCCTTGTTGTCAAAATTTTAAAACTAGCTCATCTTTATTTTCTATTGACTACAGTAATTATTCTTTATCATTAGGGTAAAAACTGCTCAATTAAGAATATTATAACAGTAATGCATGTAAATAGGTCCTCCTTCTCAAAATGATTGATGTTATTTACTTTTTAATTTTCCTTGGGGGGGTGGGGTGAAGGTTTGGGGACCAAATAATAAGATATTGACGTTATGGATATACAAGCTTCTGTGCCTTTTTTGCTCAAGTGATTAAAGAGTGTTATTCCCTTATCCTTTAAAAATATACTTCCCCCCACCCCCACCCCCACCCCCCCACCCCTCTCTCCCTTTTGAGTTAGAAAGCTTAATTTTTGTAAAACCGGATAACTAATAAGTATTTCCTGGACTGTTCTCAACCCTTTGTTGTAGAACTTCTCTTTGAAAAAATGGAAGATTGTTTAGTGTCCTTTTCCACTCTCTTGATTTAGGGCTCAGCTAGGGGGTTGATAGGTAAATATCAATTGGTGGGCATAGGCTTTTGTATGTGCCTCCTACTAATATTGAGCTTCCTTTGTATTATCATTTATCACCTATGGTGCACGACACGACACGACACGGGAAAACACTAAGATCTTGACATAAAATCATTGTCATCTCAAAAGTTAAAACAATTATTGATTATGTATCAATACTCAAACTAAAAAACTTCGTAAGTTCTCAAATAAAATTGCTTCAGTTGCATCATTACCACCAATACCTATAACCCTATCACAAGCATCATTGAGTAACATGGCCTCCATATCTGTCTCATCTAAAGAAAGATTTGTAATATCAAGCGTTCCAACATCTTCAAAAGAATCAAATTGATTTTTAGCTATATCCCACATTTTAGTTTTCTTGACATCGTATCGTGGGCTTCTTCTTGATAATAGACACCAATTGCTATGGACAAAAATCTAATCTTCGGCACGTTTTGGAGTTAACCTAATTCTCTTCATTGAATGAGCAAAAGAATATGTACTTCAATTTCGTTCACTACATGAAGAAGAACTAGGTTGTCTGAGTAACTTAAAACTTAAAAGCTACACTCTGAAGTAAAGGTACGCTTGAACCATGAGTAGCCCACCAACTTTTTGCATCCATAATGGCCCTATTCAATTAAAATCACATAAAACTTAAGTGAAGCATTTTTAAAGTGTTGGTTAAATAGTTAAATATTAAATATAAACGAACAAATATAAATATGTTTTTAAAAAATTAGTTTTGAAATTTACCTATCCATAAGGGAATCAAAATCTGCGAAGTCTCCTGCTTTGAGTGGAGAATTAGCAAATTCTGTTGTAACTTTTACGAAATCTTCTTGATTAGAAAATATGCTTTTGAAACACTTTGCCCTTTCATTAGAGATTTCAGAATCTTTATGTGAAGCAACCATAGTTGGGTTTTCCTCAAACCACGTATAGCTAGTACTTTAAAAGAAGTAACTAATATATTAATTTTAAAAAATCAACTAACATAGAATTAATTACTTTACAAGTTCAGTATGACCTCGGATTCAAGGAATGTGCCAAACAATGAAGTGGTATGGTATTCTTGGTCCAACGATCGATAAGTATGTCATAAACCACATCAAAGAAAGCATATGGCTGATTCAAGCATTTGCCTTTGTGCCTGAAAACTTAATAAAGGCGGCATAATAATTAGAAAATTTAGGTTTATGTTAAAATCTAGCATTATAATGCTTTTATATAATAAATAAACCTCATAATTTAAGTTAATTTTAAGTCAAAGCCCAAAATTAAGTTAACTTTTGGTTAGAGCCTGTGATTAAGTTTTTTTGGGTAAAAATTT
Source organism: Fraxinus albicans (assembly GCA_903798335.1). Taxonomy (NCBI): domain Eukaryota; kingdom Viridiplantae; phylum Streptophyta; class Magnoliopsida; order Lamiales; family Oleaceae; genus Fraxinus; species Fraxinus albicans. The sequence continues at coordinate 16,282 of CAIGRM010205417.1, read as the reverse complement.
TGAAATTCTTTCTCGTAGAGTTTCCTAAAGTTTTTTAAAATTTTCCATAGAATTTCCGAATTTAACTAAAAAAAAGGATTTTTTTTTTTTTTAAGTTTTTGAAACTTTTCCGGAGTTTCCGAAGAGATTCAATTTGCGAAACGTTTCGAAACGGAACACTAGCATCTGGAGAGTTTCGTGGCTTAGGGTTATCATAACTGGCAAGTGATTAATTGTAATTGTGATGTCACTACCATCTATAAAGATTCTCTCTCTCTATGTGTATTGATTTGGTGGTGGGGTAGGATTCAATCCAGTAAACATTTTTTAATGTTGATATACGAGAATCTATCCCTTTTTATTTGCATTGATTCAAGAATCACATGCTCCTGTCTTTTGACATGTTACTCGGATAATATAGAAAATCTTGTGCACTATTTGTATTGTACCGTTGTTAAATTTCCTCTCATGGTGAAACTTCAAATGTATTGCATAAGCTAGAATGCACGTGGTTTATATTCTTGTTAATTTTTCCTTAGGCTAATACTTGTCTTATTTTCCAGTCTTCTATACTTCATTCAATCATTGTATTATCTTTGTGAATACTGAATGCTAACCTTAAAAATGCAATCAAAAAATAGCACTCACTCCCAAAAATTATAGTGTCTCCTAGATTTTTTATACTATCTATTCAACTTATGGTCATCTAACTTAATGTGTACTATTCACTGATCAGATGGCAGATCTTTATTGGATCATTTTCTTTCTAGTGTACTCCTGCCTTGTTAGAGCACTTGATGCTAGTGCTGGGGATGCCGACCCGTTATATCGGTAACCATCTCCGATGAAGTTCATCTACTTGTTCAATTTCTTTGCTATTACTTGAATTTGATTATGTGATTTTTATTTTGCTTATGTGTGTGTTGGGGGACAACTTTGACAGTCAACGGTCTTAATTTATTAATGAAATAAGCTGCTCAAAATTTTTTCTTTTTTTACTTTTTCATGGTTGTCTTCAGCAGGATCGATTTCCCCCTTTCTTCCTCCTCCTGTTGTGCGGAGAGTGTTGTTTTGCTTCTCAAAATTATTCTTCACCATATCCCAAGATTCTTGATCAATAGAAACTATTGAATTTCAATATTTATTTTTATATTTCTGCCTTTTCTCCTGCATAGCCAATGTATTCACATCCAAATTTGTATGTAATTTATATTGGTCCGACAATTCTATTTTCCTGCCAATCTTTGGATTGACATGCATGGCATGACAGTATGACACATGGGTGTAAAATTAGTCTCATTTCTTACTGAACATAAAAGTGAAAAAGCTAAATATGGGAGGAACTTATTTCTGTTCCTGTCAGTCTGAAACCCAAAAGGTATTCTTCTGAAATTTTGTCTACAGGTCAACTTACACTTAGGTATTCTATCAATTTCAGGAATTGTGTAGGACAATGTGAAAAGACTGGATGCGTTGGGGAGATATGCTTTCCGCACTGCAAATTCTCCTCGGACGGTTCTTCCCTTGATGGCCCTTGGTACATGCAAGAGCCTCTTTACTTGCGGTGGAAACAATGGGATTGCCAAAGTGATTGCCGCTACCATTGTATGCTTGATAGAGAAAAAGAAAGAGCAGAACTTGGTCACGGGCCTTTTAAATATCATGGCAAGTGGCCTTTCCGACGTCTGTATGGTTTCCAGGTCTGTAACTCTACAAGCTTGTGGCATTCGTAGCCAGTTGTGCTTTAGCAGAATTCCCACTTTAGTGTCTAGGTTTACACATTTTGAGCATGCATCTAAATTAATGTCCTCAAATCATTCAGGAGCCGGTTTCTGTAGCTCTTTCAGCTCTCAACCTTGCAGTGCATTTCCATGGCTGGCTTTCTTTTTTCATCCTTCTTTACTACAAGCTGTCACTAAAACCGGATAAGAGACCATACTATGATTATACTGGCCTGTGGCATATCTACGGGTTCTTGTCCATGAATTCATGGTTCTGGAGTGCAGTCTTCCACAGTCGGTGAGCTTTATACTTCTCATTTTATTGTTCATGCTTGTACTCTCTTCTGTCCTTATATTAGCTCAGAGGGGACAATAAGGTCTCGTATCATGTCAATTTCTAGCTTCTATTACATTGGCCAATCAGGTATGTTTGCTGACCTTGAACATTAGTATGAAAGTTTTTGTTTACAAGCATGTTTGGGTATGTTACTACTTTTTTAAAGTAAAATAATTGATTTACTCATGTCCTTTAACCAATAAAAATCTTTTTTATTCACATATAACTAATAAAATAACTTCCATTTGACAAATTTATAAATGGTTTATAAAGAGCAATAGTAGTGGTCCCTGTGAAATATGTGGACAATAAATAGTTATGAATATGTAGTTAAAATTAATATTTGACTTTGTATATAAATTCAGTATTCAAACGAGGCTTAATATATTTTATAACTTGTTAACTTGTGAGTGAACTTTTAAGCTTAGTCAAAGATGCTCCTAGTCCATTGGCCCTTCACAAACAACCTGGCTGCCTGTCGAGTCAAATGTTATAAATTATTTTTTACCATAACGGTTTTATGAATCTCCAAATGGCAGAGATGTGGAATTGACCGAAAAGCTAGATTACTCATCTGCAGTTGCCTTACTCGGATACTCACTTCTTTTGGCCATAGTGAGAAGTTTCAGTGTGAGGGACGAAGCTGCGAGGGTCATGGTTGCTGCCCCACTGGTTGCTTTTACGACTACCCACATATTGTACCTTAACAACTATAAGATGGACTACGGTATGATAGTTGTCTCCCTGGTAACACTTTCAGTTTCGAGCTGATGTCATTATCTTCGCTATTAAAAGTCATGTTTTACTATAGGACTAAGACTATTATGACTCTGGAATATTTGACAGGGTGGAATATGAAAGTGTGTGTTTTGATGGGCGTCACTCAACTTCTCGTTTGGGCAATATGGGCCGGTGTTACCTGTCATCCTTCTCGCTGGAAGCTGTGGATTGTGGTTGTAGGAGGCGGCCTAGCGATGCTGCTGGAGATCTATGACTTCCCTCCTTACGAAGGATTGGTCGACGCCCATGCTCTTTGGCATGCTACCACTATCCCTCTGACGTACGTCTGGTGGAGTTTCATCAAGGATGATGCTGAATACCGAACATCTAGCCTACTTAAGAAGGTAAAATAGCATGTATTTCCGTCTTGACAGATCAGCCTAAATGGGTTGTCTTTACTCTTTAGACTGAAAGCGTTGTACGAGGAGCCACAGAATGCATCTTTCTCGACTGAAATGCATGTTACCGAATGCACCAGTCTTTCTGGCAAATATTTGCTAGAGTCGTATATTGTAAAATTTTTGGCGAATCGTACATCATAAAACATTTGACTAATTATTTTCTGTATGTCTGGGTGATACGTTTGACATTATCATAACGACGGTTGAGTGGCGGACAATTCTTTGTGCTAAATTGACTTTTGAAATTAAAATTGTTTGAATTTCGAGGTCATATGCTTGCAGCCCAAGTTCTTGTTTTGATTCTAGAGTATCATACCCTGTTTAAAAAATGGGATGAAAAGAATTAAATATTTCATCAATTTAAAAATGCAGCCACAAAATCCCGAATTCTTGAAGCTAAGTCTCATCGTCGATTCTTTAGAAAATTGTTTTTAACATGTTGACGCAATAACGTTATATGGGTAGGAAATTTACGCGTGGAAGTGGGCTGTCAACTTGAATTGTAATAATTGAGATACATTTTTAAATTCAGTTATGAGGTAGTTATACTTAACGAAGTTCGACAGTTCTAACCATTCAAGTAATTAACGGATTCCATTTTATCTGGCACGTGGCAGCATAAATATGCGCGTAATTGAGGAAACAGTACAAAAACAAACCGCAGACGAGAACCCATTGAATAGATTTTATATTTATACCCTAACCTTGTGGGGTTTTGAGGACACTCCACATACTCCTCTGACTTTATATCTCCGTCTCAGTGATCCATAGGGTCACTGAGAGCCTCCTCCTCCTCCGTTCTCTATCTGTAAGATTCTCTCTTTTCTAGCTCTAATTTATTATTTTATTAGTATGTGATTGCACGTAATTTTTTATTGATTTCTCGTGCTTGAGAAACTTTTAATTTATATATTGGATGATTTGTTATGTTTCTACGTTCCGGAGTAGCTGATAATTCGTGCGTTTAAAATATTAGATTTGCTTATGGATATATATAATAGAAAAATATGAAGGATTATAATTCGATATTTTGATCCTTATCTAATTTTAATTGTGTTATATTGCTCATACTTGAACTGAGATGTTGTTTTTACTAAACGTTAAGTAAAAGATTTGTTTTTTAGAGCTCAATCAGAAGCCAAAGCGGTCCTTTTGGATTTATGGAATTGAATTACGTTATACACATTTTTTATGTTCTTATTCAATAGAATTATGCTTTGGGAATGTCGAATATGCTAAAATTACTTTGTTGTCTTTAACTATTCTATTTTTGATGTATTTGAAAGATCAAGGAAAATATTGGCTTATCATATTCGAATGATGCTGTGACTTTTTTTTTCAATGTTCCTGTAGCATTTAATTCGGGTACGATGCAGGATATGGAGCTTGTTTGGGAGGAATTAAAACTAATTAAAATTAAAAATATAGCCGTTATTGGTCTCACTCGTCTAATAAAAGTCAACAATAACAGCTAGTTTTTCAATTTTAATCTCTACCAAACACACTCATGATAAATATAGGATGTTTAGGTGAAATTTTGTGGAAGATTGAGGAAGTGATAGTACTCACTATTCTCCTCTCGAGTAGGTGTGGATTTAGTCCATCTCTTTCTGATTATGTCATTATAAAGAGAGCATTTCTTACCTGTAAAGTCTGTAGTGAATTTTTTTTTGGTTTTACGGACATGGATTTTTATTTGAATCCTGTTAGTGATAGAGGTCAAGTTGCTTTTCAGGTATGGTGCATCGCTACGCATAATCCTGTCATTTCTTTGCCGGTGCTTTTCTTGTTGACCTTTTTTTAAAAAATATATATATATATATATCTATATATATATTTTTTGATGTTTTCTCTCTGGATTGCAGGTATTTTGAAGAAGACCTCCCACAAATTTTTTCTTTCCTTTTTTTGAGTTGTGAAATTTGGAAACCAGTCATAATGGTAAGCATGGAAAGTTGATTTATATATTTAGATAGCCTTTTGCCTTTGCACCAGGTAAGTGTGGTTGCTAATAAATAAATTTTCCTTGGATGTGTGCAGGTGAAGTTCACAGCTGATGAGCTCCGCAGGATTATGGACTACAAGCACAACATTCGCAATATGTCGGTTATTGCCCACGTTGATCACGGTGTGGAAACTTACATTTATTTTCAGCTCAATATTGTTTTTATGTGCTGTATTACTGAGTGGTGTTCATCTTTGTTTACAGTATGAGGCAAGTCCGTTCACCATATCTTCCTTGATGCATGTAGTTACTGTGGTTTTCATTTCATTGTGACAGGGAAGTCCACACTTACCAATTCTCTTGTCGCTGCTGCTGGTATTATTGCTCAAGAAGTTGCTGGTGATGTTAGAATGACAGATACCCGTGCTGATGAGGCTGAGCGTGGTATCACTATCAAGTCCACTGGTATCTCTCTGTATTATGAGATGTCTGATGAGTCTTTGAAGAGCCTACAAGGGAGAGCGGAATGGTAACGAGTACCTCATCAATCTTATTGATTCTCCTGGACACGTCGACTTCTCATCTGAAGTGACAGCTGCTCTTCGTATCACTGATGGGGCTCTTGTCGTGGTTGACTGTGTTGAAGGCGTGTGTGTCCAAACAGAAACAGTCCTCCGACAGGCCCTTGGAGAAAGGATTAGACCTGTCTTGACTGTTAACAAGATGGACAGGTGTTTCCTTGAGCTCCAGGTTGATGGCGAGGAGGCTTACCAAACATTCCAGAGGGTCATTGAAAATGCAAATGTCATTATGGCTACTTACGAAGATCCTCTCTTGGGTGATGTTCAGGTTTACCCAGAGAAAGGTACCGTTGCCTTTTCTGCTGGTTTACATGGCTGGGCTTTCACCCTAACAAACTTTGCCAAGATGTATGCCTCCAAGTTTGGTGTTGATGAGGCGAAGATGATGGAAAGGCTCTGGGGAGAGAATTTCTTTGATCCAGCCACAAAGAAGTGGACCACCAAGAATACCGGTTCACCTACATTCTGTTACGAACCCATCAAGCAGATTATTAACACTTGCATGAATGATCAGAAAGATAAGCTCTGGCCCATGTTACAGAAGCTTGGCGTTGTTATGAAGTCTGATGAGAAGGATTTAATGGGGAAGGCATTAATGAAGCGTGTAATGCAGACTTGGCTTCCAGCTAGTACTGCCCTCTTAGAAATGATGATCTTCCACCTTCCAAGGCACAAAGGTACCGTGTGGAAAACTTGTATGAGGGACCTATGGATGATGCTTATACTACTGCTATTAGGAACTGTGATCCTGATGGCCCTCTCATGCTTTATGTGTCAAAGATGATTCCAGCATCTGATAAGGGTAGGTTCTTTGCGTTTGGTCGTGTATTCGGCGGCAGGGTCTCGACTGGTTTGAAGGTCAGAATCATGGGTCCTAATTATGTCCCGGGAGAGAAAAAGGACTTGTATGTCAAGAGTGTTCAGAGAACTGTTATTTGGATGGGTAAGAGGCAGGAAACAGTTGAGGATGTACCGTGTGGGAACACAGTTGCTTTGGTTGGTCTAGATCAATACATCACCAAAAATGCAACCCTGACCAATAAAAGGAAGTTGATGCGCATCCAATTAGAGCAATGAAGTTCTCCGTGTCACCTGTTGTACGTGTTGCTGTCCAGTGCGAGGTTGCATCCGATCTTCCGAAGCTTGTTGAAGGTTTGAAGCGTTTGGCTAAGTCAGATCCTATGGTTGTCTGTTCCATTGAGGAGTCTGGTGAGCATATTATTGCTGGTTCTGGAGAACTCCACCTGGAGATATGCTTGAAGGACTTGCAAGATGATTTCATGGGTGGTGCTGAAATAATAAAATCAGATCCAGTTGTGTCCTTTCGTGAGACTGTTCTTGAGAGGTCCTCTCGCACTGTTATGAGCAAATCACCTAATAAGCACAACCGTCTGTACATGGAAGCCAGGCCCTTGGAAGAGGGACTTGCTGAGGCTATTGACGATGGACGTATTGGTCCAAGAGATGATCCTAAGGTTCGTTCTAAGATCTTGTCTGAGGAGTTCGGTTGGGATAAGGAGCTCGCAAAGAAAATTTGGTGCTTTGGTCCTGAGACAACTGGTCCAAACATGGTAGTTGATATGTGTAAGGGTGTCCAGTACCTGAATGAAATTAAAGATTCCGTTGTTGCCGGTTTTCAGTGGGCTTCGAAGGAAGGCCCATTGGCTGAAGAAAACATGAGGGGCATCTGCTTCGAAGTTTGTGACGTGGTTCTTCATGCTGATGCTATTCACAGAGGAGGCGGTCAGGTCATTCCAACTGCTAGGAGGGTTATTTATGCCTCCCATCTGACTGCCAAGCCCCGTCTTTTGGAACCCGTGTACATGGTGGAGATTCAAGCACCAGAACAGGCTCTTGGTGGTATCTACAGTGTCCTGAACCAGAAACGTGGACACGTGTTTGAGGAATTGCAGAGGCCAGGTACTCCACTCTATAATATCAAGGCATACTTGCCTGTTATCGAATCATTTGGTTTCTCAAGTACCTTGAGAGCTGCAACCTCTGGACAAGCCTTTCCCCAGTGTGTGTGTGATCATTGGGACATGATGTCATCTGACCATTGGAAGCAGGGTCGCAGGCTGCACAGCTCGTGACTGATATCCGAAAGAGGAAGGGTTTGAAGGAGCAGATGACACCACTCTCCGAGTACGAGGACAGGCTGTGAGTCTAATGGCTTAAACCTTTGTGGATTTATTTCCTCTGGGCGCTGTAAAATTTATCTCTTTTCTGGTTTTTATATTTTCGGTTTTGTATCAAACTCTGAGTCCGCTCCCAGATTCTTTTATGTGTTTGCTTTTAGATTGTAGTTATTCTTCATTTTTGTATCCTGAACCATTTCCCTTATTGAGACTCTTGGTAGCAAATTTTGTTTTTGTTAATGTATTGTTTTCTTGCTTGATCATTTCCTGTTTAACCTTAAAAGATTTCTGTATATTTGGCGTGTGCTATATAATAATTTGTATTTCCACGTCTGGTATTCCGTCCTCCATTGTGTTGCAGTACATTTTCTTTACGCAAGTAAAATGACTTGTCCAAGTACATTGCTTAGAGTTTGTTGCTATGAACTCATGTGAAATGATGTGTACTCGTAGTTTGTTGCTACTAACGGGACATCATCCTTGTCTAATAGATTTCGAGGACATCATTACAAACAGAGTAATGTTATTTAGTCTCACTGGGGTTACAATCCCAATCTAGGTGGCGTTAATGTGTCTTTAAATGATTGGTGAAATTAAATAAGTCATTTAATTTCACATTTCATTTAACCTATCATTTAGAGTCACCTAAACTGGGATTACAACCACAGTGAGAGCTAAATAGCATTACCAGTTTAGTTGGCGTTAATGTGCCATTAAATGATAAATGAATCATTTAATTTCACCTTTCTTACAATAATTGGGATTCGGATTATAAATTTGTCACTCACTCACCCTAAATTCTACCTCCATCCTTCAGAACCATCTGCTTCCTTCGAGCAGAGGATGGTCAATAGCGACAGCACAATTGATAGCCGTCCCCACAAAATTTCAAACATGGTGGGATGCTGGAGTAGTCATTGCAGTCTCCATCCATCATGAAACTTATAAGTTTCAGAAATGGTTAAACTCAATTAATATTTTTTTCCCAGCATATACAGAACAGGTCATGATTGGTCTCTCCACATGGTCCACTCATTAAAATCAATTGTATTTTGTCGGTTTGACATTGTTTGATGTGCCAAAAGCAGGGTTATTGATTATTTTAAGTATTGTTGAAATCAATGATAAAACTGTGTTACGTCGTGAAATGTAAATAAATTTGTTAATTAAAACCGTAAGTGTAGCAAAACTGATTTGCATATCACCCTTTTCATTCTGATAATTTCAGCTTTTGATGGCAACTTGGGAATTTTGGTCTCTATGTGGCATCATTGATAAGTGTATTTTATACACTTATTTTGGGTCTAAAATAACGAGATTTGATAGTTTTTCTGACAAAATATATCTTAAATTATTGTATTTTATGTTATATAAGTAGAACTCAATGGTTAAACGAGAAATGGAAAGAAAGAAGTGAAAATTGGTAAAGAATAAAAAAATTCAATAGTTGATTCGGACCACAAGATGATACTTTGAAGATTTTTAGGAGACAATTGGATGGAATTAGAACTCAAAGAGAAATGAAATATGATTAAAATCAATTTCCAATCGCACAAGTTATATTCCAGATTTTTAGTCGAGGATTGAGACCCATTTTTGGCATAGTAAACGTCTGAATTAGGAAAACTCTATTTCTATAAAACTTGTAGCTCTTTGAGTCATCTTTCAAACGCACTTTGAATTGCATCAATCGAATATCGGGAAAAAAGTTATGGTTAAAATACTGAATACTATGCAGAGACAAAAAATTCGTTCACGAAGATGGTTTTCCTGATTCGATTAAAACTCTTTTGGAAGTCAATTTGGACGTAATTTTCAACCAATTTTCGATTCCTACAAATACATAACAGCAGAATACATATGGAGAACTCTCGTGTACTTATTATACTCCATTATTCATCAATTATTATCATCAAATGAAGAGAATTCATAATTTTTGCGAGAGAATTGAAGAAGATTTGTAAGAATACAATTAAATGAAGATTCAAACCTAAATTTTGGGCAAAGAAGAGAATGAACAAGTGAAAATTCATCAAGAAACCATTGAAGAGATTCAAGATTTCAAAATTTATCTTCATCTTCATCTTCTCAATTTATCAAAAATTCGAGTTATGTCTTTTCACTTAAATATGATTTCTTATAATTTCAATATGTTCATCATCAATATAGTGATGAATGACATAGGACCCCTTATAAACCACCGTAATAGTTAAGGGGTCTTTATTAAATTGTATATTGCTTTCTCCATTCTAGTATCTTTTAGTGGTTACTGAAACCACGATAATTGCAGCACTTTCGTCTTGCACGTTGCCTATGTGGACTTAAGAAAACCCAAAAAATTGTTCTTAAAAACAATAAATTTGTACGAGAGAAGTGAGTTCCTCTTTTGCCCATTCCTTAAATTTTTTTTTTAAACTCATTTTCAATCACATATTTTATGGGATCCACAATTTTATCAATTTCTCAACTACAGATTTCATCAACTTTCATTAAAATACACTAAAAACCTAATTTTTATCCTAACTAAACAGGGACTATTGAAGAACTCCATGAAGTGACATTTTTTACTAGCGATATGGAGTAGAAACGAATTTTAAAATTAACTACAAAAAGTGTATTCCATATATGTTTATATAAATACTAACAAGACATGTTTTACGAGCTGACTCAAATCCTTCTTTACAACTGACCTCCATGATAATAGACGTTTTTCATATGGAGGACTCTCGACAACCAATCTTCTTCTCAAAGTGATTCATTATAGATTTTCATACCATAGTTATAAGCATTTGGGTAAAACTTACCTTTAAAATCTACAAAGTAAAATTTTACACCAACAATGTAAAAGTCTCGAGCGCAAATGAATTCTTTACACCTTCCCTACAATCCATTGACTAGATAGCCAATATTTGTCGGCTAAGTTAAAAAAAATCAAGTCCAAAGTGAAATCCAGCCTAAAACCAAGCCTAAGAAGTGAATGCATATTGATGTGAAATAAGTTGAGGACCATTTCATAGTCATATTCATCAACTTGTGTATGATTTCATTGAAAGATCCTATTGTCCATCAATGGTGGGCCCAAACAAATTCCTACATTTACACATTGAGTAGTTGACAACACACCATAATGCAATTAATCCATGCCAAAAATGTGTAATACAATATAATTGGTTAAAGTAATTGTTAATTCTTGGTTGTGTCACTTTCAATTCTCTGGTCTTAGCCTTCTCCACTGTTAGAATGTGCCACTTTTGTAAGAAAAAGGGATGGGAAAAATTATGAAAGTTTTGTATACCATAGGACCTCTATCTATCCCACTATTCTTTGATAATATTATTGCATTTTTAGAATCACTATTTCCCCCAATATATTATATAGGAAACAAGCAATCTAATTCTTCCAAATCTCATCTGTCCACATAGAAAATCCATTTTCTGTTTAATGTGTTAGATACCATGCTTACTTTCTTGTCTACATTTGGTACCACTGAAAAAAAGTCAAGTAAATTCAATCATATTTTAGTTATGTGCACAGGCTTTTAGAAACTGCTGGCAATAAAACTTGAACTAGATATTTTACTTGATGTTATATAGTTTTTAGAGAATGGTCAAATTTATTCTTATAAAATTTGTCTTCAACGCGCGCAGTTGTCCATACCTCATCTAGATGATTTAAATAGTACTGAGACGAGAGAAAGACATCTCGAAATCGAGCTATGTTGAAATGAGCACGTTCCGATTTACACCTAAACATATGCATAACACAATCATGAAGTTGAGGGAATTGGAGTTGCCACCACAATGTCCATTGTCCTCATTAAGGATGAGTGAGTCTTGGCACATCGATTTTGTGCTAGTGGAGGAGACTGATGTTTGCACTTTAGCATCAATAGGTGGAACAGCTCTTTTTCCTCTTTTATTCTTTATAGTTTTTCTTTTCAGCCCATCATATCCCACATTATGAGGCTTTCAATTAAAATTTGCAATTAGTAGGGTTGTCTTTAAGCTCACTCCACCATAAAACATATCCATTCGTGTAAAGAAACTCATAGAAATTGTAGCATAAAGTTAAACTCATTGTGTATTAAGTTATGATTTTAAGGAGAATGGGCTATGCATAACTCTCTTTCTTTACTATTTTGGATTCTTATCTCCAAGGACGAACAAATTACCATCTTGAAAGGAACGTTTGGTAAATTTAAATTGAAAAGTTGATTCGTTCAATTATTTCACATAATTTTTATATTTGTTTATCAAGATTGTGACTCATGCTAACACCAAAATGCCATGTTGGAGTAACCTCAACGGCAACTTGATGAGTTAGAGGTCCTTCAATCTTTTGTAGTATGCAAGAAATGGTGTTTGGTGGGGTTTAAATGTGACAAGAAAATATGGAAAGAAAACAAAATCAAATCCTAGATGATGATGAAATAGTACATGATGCTCCCCCTTTCACAAGGATAGATAGTTGGGGGTACCCATCATGGCTTCCATCCCTCTTTGATTGGATTCATATTACATGCTTCCAAATCCAACCCCACCTTAGCTTAAAATTGGCACAAGTATATATATATATATATAGCAAAAGTAGAAATATTATGTGAGGAGACACATTTCCATCACTTTACACACCTTGAACCAAAAAGGTTGAAAAGATAGCAAAAGCAAAACCATGGCATGGGCCAAGATACATAAGCCTTTACTTTGTGCCCTCCCCAACTATATGCCATTGGGTCAAGTGTCACTTTCTTTGTAGCACGATTAGAGTGCTCCTTCTGTGCATAATGATGCGTTTTGGATAGTTGAATTAGATTGATTGCCATTGTGAAATTCATTTACATTTACCATATAAATCTTTATGTATACTTCGAGGTCATCCTCTAAGACATGGTAAAAAAAAAACAGATAAATTTATTAGGATAAAACTTGGTTTTTATTTTAATTCTGATTACAAAGCTAATGAGTTTCGTGTTTAGTTTAAAGTTTAACTATTGCCATGTCTGATCCACATTTTAGAAAAAATGCATTCTTTGAATACTCATTTTTAATCACACAATCTTCGATAAAATAATATTACACGCCAATTCAAAAAATTTCATTCTTTTTTAGCCACATTTTTTATCACATCACTATTTAAAATGCATTCTTTCCATAAAAATATGCATCAAATAGGGACTATATAATATATTTATTTATTGAAAAATTCTAGTTGACAACCTCTCACGTGTGTGTGGGGTCCGCGTGTTTAAAAAATTCAAAAAAAAAAAAAAGTGGACCCCCCCCCAATGAGTGGTTGTCAATCGAAATTGTCAATCTCAATTGTACAACTAGTATGACTCTTATTTATTTATTTAAATCGAAACTTGGTAGGATAACACCTTAGAGTTCAATTAGCATGATCTTAATAAACTAATCACACAAAAACTATCACATATGTTATCATTATGAGTACACTACAGTTAGTGTGCAAATTAAATTTATTTTCAATAAATATAAAGTTGATAAGTGTAATAAGTCCAAACACCACTAAGTAGAGAGTGGAAAGTGACATTCCATGGCTCTTGATTGTGACTCCATAAATCAATCCTAGACACTAGACCTTGGAAATTCATTAGAATGCATGCACCAAATTTGTGATTGATTGTAAGCAAATCTAATCAAGATTGGATTATTAGGAATGTTTAATCAACCATTTTGTTAATATTAGGCCTAAAGGCACTTTATTACCAATACGTAACAATGTGCAAAACATGCACGGCAAAGAATGCTCTCGTAATTTTAGATATTAATTACGCTGTGTCAAGAACTAATTGTGCGTTACACTTATATTCGATACTGAAAAGTTAAAAAAAATATAAATTTAGAATGATTTTTCTCTTCCTAACATTGTGTTATATGAATAAAAATATTTCGTACGTTTCAACACTTAACGATCATTTCATTTAAAAAGTTCAAAATTTAGTGAAAAATATTTTTCAGTCGCATTTTCAGGCGGGTTATTTGTGAAAGGAGGAAAGGGGCAGATGGTCCAAATCGGGTGGAGCCCGTCGACACAAAAGGGACCTTTAAAACAAATCTCACACAATTATTTTTGTGTTGTCCTGTGGTTTTTTTCCTCCTTATTCAATGCTAAACTTTGGGGCCCACCTTCGAATAGGTTGGGTTTGTTCCATTTAATTTAGGATTAAATTATGAAAATTGGACTATTCCCAGTATGAATTAGGGTGGCCGGTTTAGTTGGACAAATCATAGGTCCATAATACATTCTTACTTGTTAATTAAATTTGATGTGATAATGTGGGGCGACTCATGAAAAGCATACCCCTCTAGAAGGCCTCATCTTCAGTAATCGAAGATATTCCATCATAGTTATAAGGCTCGTTGTCGAACGTAATACTAAATTATTGAACGATTAATTTATTGGAAGAATTATTGGACGAATCAATAATTTACAATTAAAATAAATATATAAAAAATGTTGAAACTTACGATTAGAACTCTTCAACTATATCCAATTCTAAGTTCTTCAATTTGTCCAATCGAAAATCAAACCGACAGATTTTCAACTCGATTTAAATCACGCTCAACTATCCTCAAACCATTTTTGGTGGGTTCAACCGTGTATCAATCCACTAAAACTATCCAAACTAGAGTCTAATTCATCATTTCGAATAAGTCACGAGTGTTCATTGTTTTAAACGAGTGAACATGAAATCTTCAATTGATCCAATTGTGAACCAATCTAATTTGCCAATTAACCCTATTAAAAATGTTAGCTTATGGATTGACGGTGCAAGATTTAACCAGTTCCAACAAGTCCACCCCCTCACGAATCTCTCCACGATCAGATTTGATCGTCGTCGAAGATGACTTTTCACAAAATTCAGCAGATGGAATCTCGACCACCCCACAGGCCAAAGTATACAAATCAATCATGCTACGTACACATTCTTCTTTACATTAAATTTGACATTCTTCCACATGACATTCATCAAAGTCAATGATTTTTTGACACACATGGAGAATTTCAAAGAGAACGTAAATAATAACGTACATATAACTTAATTTTATAAAAACAGCATAACACAAAATCTATTGAATTATTCTATTTGTACATTTAAGTGCACATCTTGAATGACATAATAGACAAGTGGCATATAATGTCACGGCAACATGAGACGCCATTATTATATGTAGTCAAATCCTGGTATTATGTCGTCCCATTTTGACAATGACTATAGATAAAGCTGCTGGGCCCACTACACAACGTAGTTGGTTCGCCCTAGTTTAATGCCACACCATCTCAACCACTCCCAACTCTTAGCCATCGCCTCACCGCCGTCGATTACATAATATAGCTTCCAATTTATGAAATATTTTTGTAAATTGTAATGACGTTGTATTTTGGAATCAACCTCAACTGATCGAGGATTAAAGTTGACGAGTGATTGTAAGCAATTATGCCCCCGTTTGACACTCATTTTAGAGGAAAATTAAATTCTGAAATAGTGATTGATGGTTGTGTAGTATTATTTTATTGATAAAATGTGTGGTTGAAATGAAAAAAGAGAAAAAAAAAATGAGAATGAGATGGGTGTCAAACATGGGCATATTACTTGGTCCCGGTTTGAGTCAAGTCAAAATTTTTATTCTCATTTTCTAGCATACATTTTTCAATAAAATAATATTTTTCATTAAATCAATAGTTTTTTCTTCTTTTTCAACTACATTCTCTATCAATCTACTATTTTAAAATATATTCTTTCAAAATAATGTGGTTCAAACACACCCTTAGTCGAAATATCTTACTCAATATTTATATTAAGCCCATGTTTGGTATTAATTTAAATCAAATTTTAATTTAAGTTAAGGTGAAAGAATCAATATTAATCACAAATTTTATGATCCCAGAATTTTTTAATCATACATTTCAAAAAATTTTATTAAAATCTACTAAAAATCTAATTTTAATCTCTAACTAAGGGATAAACATGTCCCCTTTGCGAGTAGTTTGAAAAATGTGAATGATTAAAGGCTAAGTATTAATTTAAATCACATATTTTACGATCCCCCAATTTTTTAATCATACGTTTCAAAAAAAATTATTAAAATCTGCTAAAATTGTATTTTTTATTAAAATTTATGAAAAAACTAATTTTAATCCCTAACTTACGGCTAAACATGTACCCCTTGGCAAATAGTTGGAAAAACGTGAATGACCAAAGGCTAAGTAAACCTGCACGCCCACCAAACCTGACCGAGCTAACTTTCTTTTCTTGAAAGACTCAAACCGGGTAATAGTCATAATAAAAGGAAAAGTTGTCGAGTGTATATAAAAGGCACCGTCTATTATACGCAAAAGGGGGCAGAAAATAAGGTATAGATTTTCCGTACTTTTGTC
>CAIGRM010205408.1:0-13259 GCA_903798335.1 Fraxinus albicans | reverse complement strand
AGCATAACCCTCATCAGTATCCCTAAGTTTCACAAAAGTTCCACTAACATATCCCCACATTTTTTTACCCTTAAGAAAATTTTTCATCACGTAACTCCAATACAAATAATTCTTTCCATCAAACCTCACACTCACAGATTGAAGCAAATTGTCTCTTTCAGTAGCCATAATAAAAAAAATAAGGAAAACCAGATCGTAAAAGAAAGGAAAACGAAATACCAGATTGCAGAAATTGAATAAAAACCCTAACAAAATACCAGATTGCAGAAACTGAATGAAAACCCTCTCGAAATACCAGTTGGATCCGCGAAAGATGTGTTCAAGATTATGTCAGATCCCATGAAACTTAGCTCTGATACCATGTTAAACAATCCAAAGAAATAAAGAAAAAGAAGAGGAGGCTAGGGTTTCAATGATTCTGCATAATGCAATTGAATACTAAAAATATAATTTAACCTAAATACAAAGAGACTATATATAGGCTAAACAAAGAAAATTGAAAAGATTATTCTACTCTTAATAAACAATAAAATAAAATAACCATATATTTCTTAACATCTTCATCCTCCTTTTCTTGAAGTCAATGCTTGCTTCGACATTTTAGATTTCACCTGCATTAGAATTGTACTTGAACTTTGACGAGCACACATACAGTTTCTGAAAATTTATCTTGCCCATTTTTTCCAATTCTCAACTTCTAGCTGCTTTATGCCATTCAGTTTTAGTAACTAATTTAGCTACACCGTACAAGTAGTGGATGGTTTAAACACAGGTGCTTGAATTAGTCTATATGTATGCCAGCACGTCATTATGAACTTCATAAACAAGTTCCTGAGAGTAATGCAAAGCAGAATGGTTAATAATATTAATGCTACAGTGAAAGTTGACTGCTTATTTTTCATGACATCTTTACGTCTTAACATGTTGAGGAGCACTTTGGTGTCCCTTTCAAATATACTTCCAAAATGATTAATGTTTACATTTGATACTATTCAAATGATTTTTGAGAAATGGAACTGAGGAACTCATTGAGCTAGCTCCTCAAATGGATTTCTAGAGTCAGCAGCCATGTGTATATTAGTGATATGGTTGCTTGACTTCTTCAGTCTATCCCACTCATGCCAAATGCTACATAAACCTGTTTAGCCACTTCCATTTGCAAGTTTAGATGCATGTTGTATTGTTGCTTACAGATATTTTTGCTTTGCTTTTTCATAGTTCGCAATCTAGTTAGACTTAACTACATTGACGGTAAGATGATCATTACATTGTGTTTTACAAGAGAGAATTTTATAACAACTTTTAAAGCAAGCCTCTTTCTGTTTGAGCAGATATTTCTGCTTGCTTTGATGTTTTACTGTTGCTTGAACCGTTGGCCTTAATTAGCCCCTGTTTGGCCCCCATTTTTTAAAACTTAATTTTCCCCAAAAACTCATTGTCAACCACACATTTTATGGACCTACTACTTTTATCAACTTTTCTACGGTCAACTTTTATCAAAATCTACTAAAAATCTAATTTTCAGCAAAACCAAACAGGGGCTTAATGTATATTCTGTTTGGGTTAGGGAACTGAAATTTTTTTGTCCAACTGCATATAGAAGGCACCTCGGCTAGAAATTGCATCTTCTATATTTCTTTCTGTTTTACAAAGATTGCATGAACTGTTTAGAAGATCTGTTGCACTTTGTTAATTATTTCATTAACCCTGATATTTTCTGTTTATCATTGGTATAATCTCCATTTTTCTTCGGAATCCTTACGCATGTTGTTTGCAGGCTAAACCGTGCAAGAGTTTGTGGATAGCTGGTGTCAGCCAATCTGTTTCTAAAGAAGAACTGGAGAAGGAGTTCTCCAGATTTGGTAAAATCCAGGAGTTCAGGTTCCTCAGGGACCGAAGCACAGCGTATGTTAATTATATCCAATTGGAAGATGCTTCTCAAGCATTGAAAAGCATGAATGGGAAACAAATCGGCGGTGATCATATTCGTGTTGATTTTCTTAGGTCACATTCTTCTAGAAGAGTAAGTTGATACCTCTGCAGATAGCTTCTGCGAGTCTCTAGAATTCCGTAATGTCATTAACTAAATTTCATGATTACTTGCACGAGGAATGTGGTCCATTAAATTGTGTCTATAGGGATGTGTTGGGAGTCCGACTTGCACTCATTTCCTCCATGCTGGATCGATTTAAAACTTTGATCTTTTTGTGATTTTTACTTCAATTTCTCACTGCTGTCTTTATGCGTGCAGGAGTTCCTATTACCTAGTTCTTTTGCTTTTTCTCTCCTGATTTATTATTGTTAATTTCTGAATCTTACAGGAGCCGGACTTGGATGCAAGAGAAGGCCCATTCCCTAGCAGGAATTTGGGGCCTCCTGATTTGCAGTGGATGGCACAAGATTCCATGCAAAACTTCAATGAGCACAACCTTATTGGGTCCATGAGAGAACATGTAATCTGCTAACTTATGTGATATTAATTTTATTTTTAGAATTTTGATCTCTGTCATCGCACTTGAGATCTAATTATAATTAGTCAGAAGATGAGCAACGGAGATCCTCTCCTGCTACTAGTTTTTCAATGCTGCAATTATATATATTTATGGGTGATCCAATAGATCTTATGATTATTATTAAATAGAAAGTCCTGAAGTGCAGCTGTTTCTTATTTTAATTGAAAATACACATACAAATCTCATGTTAACATGTCCTGATATCCTTATTATCATCTTAACACTGCCAGTTTCATTATTCCTTCCGAAGTCCTTTTTATTGTCTTTAACACCTTTTTCGTGTATTTGTTGCAGCAATTCATTACTCCAGGAGCTCGACAAGGAGACTTACAACTTACGAAAGTCCTATGGATATGTCACCCTCCTTCTGTTATTCTTGAAGAAGAAATGATTCACAATGCCATGATACTATTCGGTGAGATCGAGTGGATAAAGATACTCCCTGACAGGCATTGTGCCTTTGTTGCATTTAGAAGCATTGAAGAAGCTAGACGTGCGAAAGAGGGATTGGAAGGCAAGCTCTTTAATGATCCCAGGATTTCAATCGAGTATTCGAGAAGTGAACCATTACCTGGAAAAAACTACATGAGTCATTATCCTGGAATGAAAGAGCATGTTCAGGACCTTCCATTTCCAACTGTTCAGATGGATGTTCTTAGTCACAACCTCCCAATCTTAGCCCATAACAATCCTAGACATCTAGTATCCCTCGGAATTCGTGGACCTGATATATATACGAGACCCTTGGGTCCTAACACTACCTTTGAGCCTACACTTTCACATCCAGAGTTTGTTGACATGGCGGATTTCCATAAATTGCAGAACCCTACTCCCCATGCTCTGGTTGGGGGACCAAATTTGAGAAGGTTGTCTCCAACACCTGGGTTCGTCCCTTCTCCTTCAGCCATTTTAAAACCATCAAATAGATCTACTTCTGATTCAGGGAACGTGTTTGATACTAGTCAGCTTCAAAGAGAATCGAAAAGATCAAGGGTTGATGTCCCTTTCCCTGCTTATGATACTTCGTTTCCTCTTACAAGAACAGAACAACGTGGATCGGATGATCTGTTGGGTAAACTAGGTACTAGCGGAGCATCTGTTTCTTTAGGAAGGGTCACAACTAGTGGACTTGGACAGCGCCATACTGAGAGTGATTACATATGGCGTGGAATTATTACGAAGGGTGGATCACCTGTTTGTCATGCTCGCTGTGTTCCTATCGGAGAATGGGTTGGTTCTAAGATGTAAGTATGGTTTTGCATGACTTCATATATTCTTGATAAAGGTAGTGTTCATATAGGTAGTGTTCATATAGAATAAATGATTGGTTTAAGATGTATACTTCTTGATTTAGCTTCATTTTTCTTTCAAAAGATCTTTTGGGTTTCACAAGCACTTCTTGGTTAGTAAGCACCTCGATAGTCTCATATCTTGCCAAAAGTTATCTTGGTTAGTAAGCACTTCGATAGTCTTACCAACCATATATTCACAACTACTACTCATTATTATCCTCACATTTCATCGGATTCACTATTATTCCTTTTACTATTCTTCTTTATAAACCATTTATAAATTTGTCACCAAACGGAGGCTAATTTTATACCTTAAAAATAGGTAAGGATTTTTATCGTGTGGTCAAGCCTCCTATGATGTAGTTAGTTGAATTGATCCCTTTCTTTAGGTTTTGGAGAAGCAACTATTGCTTTACAAACATCATTCTTTAGGTTAACATTTCATAATTGATGCTACTTTATGCATAGTTTAAATTAAGAGTAAACAAATACAGGTAGTTTTAAGTTTTTATTTACAACTGCTGCGTCTAAAAATCTGATTCCATCCCTCACACTCAGTTTTCCCAGTTTTAGATTCTGTTTTATTAGACTGACATGCTATTGACCCTTGTCATCCATCTAAAAATACTGCCCTTTCAAGTTTGTTGTTTCATTAAGCAATCATAATATTATCTGATATGAAATTTTGGTGCGACCAGTATATTGTTTAATGATGATGGGGAAAAAAATAAAATTGAGAGGGTTATTTCTTCAAAATGCACGTCTTGAATCAGACCTAACTCAGTCTATGACCGGTAGGAACTCTGAATTTTTAGTATTAAATTAATACTTAGTTTTTTGGTTATATTGGAATTCTTAAAATTTTATTTACTATATTAATATACTAATAAGTTGTTATTTTGAAGATATATGTATACTGTTCTTTTCATTCTTTGGAAATGCTTATACACTTTTGAACAATTATATTTATTTAGTATTTATACAAATTAAAACAAATTCTCTGTGGATTTGGTAAAGTATTGAATTGAACGTTTTATGTTAGATTCTCTGTTTAATGTAGTTTCTTTTTTTCCCTTGGTTTTGCAGTCCTGAAGTGATTAATTGCTCAGCAAGAACTGGATTGGATATGCTAGGCAAACACTATGATGATGCCATTGGATTTAACATAGTGTTCTTCTTGCCCGACAGTGAAGAAGATTTTGCATCGTATACAGAGTTTCTGAGATATCTGGGCTCCAAAGACAGGGCAGGTGTCGCAAAATTTGATGATGGCACCACGTTGTTTTTAGTGCCTCCATCTGATTTCCTTACCAAAGTTCTTAAAGTTGCTGGCCCCAAACGTCTTTATGGAGTAGTTTTAAAATTTCCTCAAGTTGAATCTGGTATATCGTCCATGAACTCCCAGGCAGTTCAGCCTCCATATGTGGATTCAGAACGAGCAACTTCCTTGCACACTGGATATGCTGCGACACACCAGGAGAAAAGGGACGTGGAGAAGGATTATCCCAGGGGTTTTCACAAAGATTCGGATGTTCCTCCAAATACGTCTGTTTCGTTGACAAGTAATTCTTTTCCTGCACCATCTGTTCCACCAATTAATACTGCAGCAGCATCCACAGCTGGAGTAGCTTTGAGTCCTGAACTGATTGCTACCCTTGCATCTTTCCTACCTGCCAACAGTAGTTCTTATTCAGAAATTGCATCATTACCTGTAACATCCTCTAAGCAAGGGGGTTCTACATCAAAAGATGCTGCTGTTCATGATACTGGGATGGCATATTGGACACATGAACATCAGTCCTTACAGCAAACTGGTCATCTTGTGCAACAGCTGGGTAGCCAAGTCACCAGCCATTCACAACACATGCCTCAAGGGCAGTCTCTTTCTACACTATCAAATGAGCAAAACCCTTTTCATCAAGGGGCCACAGATTATAGACAAATGCATGGTGGCAATATGAATTTTCCACCTCAAGGAACTGTTTCATCTAGACAAATGGCCTCTGTACTTCCTTCTCAAAGTGGATCAGTTGTGGGGGATCTGGAGGTTGATCTACAGTATCAACCTGGAAGTTCTCACGATGCCTTGATGGGCCGCAGGGTAGATCATGGAACCGATGCTCTAAGGTTGTATAATACTTCGGCAGTTCAGCAACCCTTGTATCCCATTCCATTATCCAATCAGGTTCGGGACACCGGTATTTCCCAGCCCCATGTGGTGCCACAGGCTTCCCAAGTCGAGTACACAAATCAAGGTCAGCAGCTTCAGTCTACTCCATATGGGGTGACTCAGGAAAGTGCTGAATCTGAGGCAGATAAAAATGAGCGCTACAAGACAACTTTGCTCTTTGCAGCCAATCTCCTTGCTCGGATACATCAGCAACCAGGTAATCAAGCTGGTCCTGGTGCAGGGAGTCAATGAAAATATATTCATCATCAGGTAACTGCACTTTCTTAGATTAGTTTGCTATTCTGCTAAATTATGGCAATGTTTCTGATATATTACTTGCTTAAATTGCACACGTGCCATGATCTTTATATGTTATTTCCTCTTCCCGTCCTATGCTCATTATTTGGGTGTTCGATAGATTTTAATGGAATAGAGGGTCTAGAGTGGTGAGTTAAGAATACTTTTGATGTTACAAGGTCACGAAAGTTTTCTGAAATTTTTTAACATTCTGCCGTAGTCGTCTAAAACAGGGTATGAGGAGTGTGTTGGTTGATTCATAGCAAAAGAGTAATATCTTAATTTCGGAATCAGTGGATGTTATGATTATGTATCAAACGACAGTTTACTTCATTAGGTGGTTTGAAGTGAGTCAGAAAGTTCTTTTGAAATTCAAAGAGTCCCAGGTTCTGGGGGTTGTAATGCCTGCATTTGTGTTGTGGGGATGGCCGCTAGTGATTGAATGTTGAGGTATTGTTCTTTGGAGTTTTGAATAGTGAAGTGATTAGTTGAATATGCTACACCTTCTATAGGTCTTACAAATTTACTAGTTCAATCTAAGTGAAGATAGGATGTACTTAAACTGGATGGAATGGTCAAAGGGCTTAGAAATCATGTCCTTGGTTTCCATAATTCATTAAGCAAACAACGTTACGATTCAGGTCCTCCCAGCATTCCTGCTTTTGTGGGTCTAACACTTTTAGCTGGCCATTGATTAAAACTACTAGTCATACTTAAATGATCGGGTGTCAATTAAAGGGGTCTGGAAAAGTGTCTTAAATTATCCATGAGTTGAACTTGCACAATTTGCTGTATTCTAAGTGCTAACCATGGCATCACGAGGATGTACGTGAGAATTTATGCAATCATCCTGTCTATTCTCTAGTGTACTTTCTGTGATTAACTTTCGTGGAGGTAGTGGTTATCATAAATGGATAATGTGTTGCACGCACATGATATTCTATTTGTAGATCACATGCATCATTCAACAATATTTATACGATATAGATCAAGTTTATTACACCAGCCTCCTCAGAACATTCTGTTTGAATGTTCATGTGCTGAGGCTAAGATTTGTTAAGAATCCATTGAGCTCTGTAAATCTATATTATTTTTGACTTAATTTTCCACGCCATTTGGAATTGTGGTTATGAGTAATGCTATTTAGCACCGATGGTGTTTAACATTGGTCTAGGTGGCATTACTTGTATCATTAAATTATAGATTCAATTAAATACAAGAATTTATAACTCATTTATTATGACCTATCACATACTTACACCTAGACTTGTGTTCTAGCACCACTGGCACTATATAGCATTATTTTTGTGGTAACACACGCACATATGATGCTACTTTAGTTGTCAGGTAACTATCTGTTGATAAACTTATATGCATGTTCAGATTTTTAAGTATCTGTAACTTGATAAACAGAAAGCAATGAAGATAGCAATGCTATGGAAGGTATGCTTTTCAAAATTGAACTACGTAGAAACTACCATATACCATTTTTGTTATTGGAGTTGTACATTGTTTGCTTTCTTTTTCTAAATTTGTCATCTTAGGGTTGTATCACATGTCGATAACTTTCATTGAGCACCACCGAGTCAAATCAAATTACACGGTAATTTCCTGTTAAAGAGTAACTCTCTGTATCAGGTGGTATCTTGAAGTCTCTCTACCCTTATCGAAAATTTATATTCCATGAGTGCACGTGCCTGGTGCACGTTATCCTTGGGAATATATGTTTTGAGCCCATATGACAATTGCCATCTCATTTGTCACGTTAATATGCTGGGAAGACCGTTAGGAATCATATACTAGTATTAGTTTATAAAACGTGGAATGGAATTATCCACTGTTTAGCGGCTTCTGTTAGCTAGATCATGATTACCGAATTAGGCGTAACTTCATGGATCTAGTTATTTTAGGCTGCCACAGTGTTTTGAGGACTGAAAGTCGGTGATAAGCGCGGGGGTGGTTGTTCCATAGGACTGCTCTAAAAGGGTGAATTATGGGGTATGGGCATTTGTAGAAATTTTTTTTTTGAGTGTTCTCAATTTTCATGTGCTGATGTTTCAATTTGCTTATTTGACTATATAGCTTATTTTTATATTTGAGATAATTTATCTACGTTTCTTAAATTTTTTTTCATGAACTTACTAGTGCTATTAATCCCTTCTAACATTGAAGTATACTTTGTTACTTCCCTTCTGCTAATATGAAAGCTTGAGCTCTTCTTATTCAGTAAGCTCCTTCATTTCTGTGGGCATTATCTTGCAGCTTGTTTAAGGTTATTTGTTAATTCTTAGGTGAACTTTTATGAGCCTATTCAGTTTGTAACGTAATTTGTGCTTTACATACATTTTCCTCCACCTAAAGGCCGAAAATTTGCTCAAATAGTTTTAAATTCTCTCCGTGACCAGTCCAAATGTAGTCAAGTTATAACCAAGTAAAAACGTAATAAAATGTATAAAAACTTGAAAACCCAATCGGGGAATTCAGGTGTATTCATCGATGGTCTGGGAAGTTAGTGATGAGCTAACTAGGCGAATAAAGTGGAGGTTGGGTTGATAGTAGTCAACAAAGCACTCTTCAAATTTGATCGTTTGATTCCCCACAAGTGAATGGGATCGTGAACAAGTAATAAAGTGATGAATAGAGTGTCGAACCCACGAGGACTACATGTTTGATCGAGTTAAAATTAATTGCAACTTTAATCGAATAGCAAACATATTTTGTGATTTGTTTTATATTAATCCCTAAACTATCAATTAAACTAATGAAAGTAAGTAAATATGTTTTTAAAATATGTGTGAAGCATTGCTAAGATGTCGAATCCCACTTGTTATTCCATTTTTAGTGTAACAATTAAAGCGACAATTTGAAATCATTTATGTCGGTCAATGTTCCTAATTTAATTGAAAGTTTCTCTCGATAGCGGTTAAATCTATTCCCATCATGTGACATTTCTATCTCTCGATAAAAGATGCAAACATGATAAACGTATTAATAAACACTATAACACCTATTAAAATCATATAAAGCATAGAGATATATCTATCCTCTATCGAACTTTACAATGTTTATTATCATGAGCATCAACAATATTGTCTCTCTCGATAACAATAAAATTCACTAGCAATTCAATTGGTGATCAAACAATTGAAAAGAACGATAAAACAATAATAAACATCCACAAATGAAATTAAAGTCAAAATAATTAATTAAAAATTAAAAATATCATAACAAGGATTCATCTCCTCCTAGTAATGTATAAAATTAGCCTAACATATTGAAATTACAAGAAATAATATTTAAGTGAAAAGACATAATCCGGATTTTTGATAAATTGAGAAGATGAAGATGAATCTTGAAATCTTGAATCTCTTCAATGGTTTCTTGATGAATCTCCACTTGTTCCTTCTCTTCTTTGCCCAAAAATCAAGTTTGAATATTCACTTGATTGAATTCTTGCAAATCTTTTTCAATGCTCTCACAAATACAATGAATTCTTCTATTTTGATGATAATAATTGATTAATAATTGAGTATAATATGTACATGAGATTTCCCCATATGTATTCAGTTGGTATGTATTTGTAGGAGTCGAAAATTGGTTGAAAATCTCGTCCAAATTGACTTTCAAAAGAGTTCCAATCAAATAAGGAAAGTTATATTCGTGCGCGAATTTTTTGTCTCTACTCAGCATTCAGTATTTTGACCATAACATTTTCTCCCGATATCCGACTGATGCAATTCAAAGTGCGTTGGACAGATAACTTGAAGGGATAAAACTTTGATAGAAATATAATTTTCCAAATTCGGACGTTTACTATGCCAAAAATGGATCTCAATTTTCGACTAAAAATCTGGAATATAACTTGTGCGATTGGAAATTGATTTTAATCATATTCCATTCCCTTTTGAATTCTAATTCAATCCAATTGTTTCCTAACAATCTTCAAAGTATCATCTTGAGGTCCAAATCAACTATTGAATTTGCAATATGATCCTTAAACTTTGGACTTTTCCATTTTTCACCATTTTTCGCTTCTTTCTTTCGATTCTTAGTTCAACCATTGAGTTTTACTTATATAATATAAAATAGTACAATTTCGGATATATTTTGTCAAAAGAACTATCAAATACCGCTATTTTAGGACCTCAAATAAGTGCATAAAATACACTTATCAAATACTCTCAAACGCGAACATTTGTTTGTCGTCAAACAAAATTATAACATAAATAATAACAAACATACAAACATGCAAAACTATTTGTTTAGACAATCTAGCTTTTTATCTTAGTATTTGAAATTACAGTACTAATTCTACAAATTGTTTCAAAGTCACTATTCCAATGCAAAACTGACGTGTGTGTGTGAAAAATTAAATAGACAATCTTGAATTTACAATTTGTTTCAATTCCCGACCTTTTGTGATCAAATATATCTTCTCACCTCTCGTATAATTTACACTCCCCAAACTTGTTCTTTTTTCCGCTATTTTTCCAGTGTGCAATCTAAGGTTGAATTTTTCATTACTATCATCACCCTCTCTATTTCAGGTGGATTCTACTAATTGTAAGTCAATACATCAATAAACAAAGATTCTCCAATTATTTGATTGCTTCGACCTCTAGGACTAGACTATGCTAATAATTTCTCATCAAAAGTCATGCACCTGTTTTTTTTTTTTTTTGGCACTCTCTTTCCCTTAAACTTTCTATATGACCTATGTAACGAGTTTTTGGCCGATGACTCCCAAATCAGATGATTTTAGGGCATCAGGTTTTAAATACCGTAGCAGGCTTAATAATTCAAGTCATAAAGGTTACAAAGAGATCTTTTATATATTCTTCTACTATGATTAGTGCAGTGCCCCTCATTAAACACTTATCTAATCAAACCGAACTCTAATTTAAGATTTTTGCCCAATTTTATCATATTAATCTAAGACAATCAGCACATAAAATTTCACACAAGGAATTCCATTTTACTTATCTTCCTACAACCGTAAAATATCCTCAAACTATGCTAAATTTGGTCTAATGATCATTAATATATCATAGTTTTGGGTATTACATTTATGTTCAACTATATAAACCTATCAATTATATGAATTAACTCATAGCATCACGCTGTCCAACTTAATTCTAGTGCACGTATAATATCAAGTTTTGTAAGGTTAAGTCTCAATCAGTCTAACATGCATCTTATTCACAGTTCATAAATTAACACCAAATCTTAAATTTAATCATCATTGTCGGCCAGATTATTTAACTCACACAAGCACATAGCCAAAAAAAAGAAAATATTATTTTTTTTTTGTTGAAATTTTTCAATTTTTTTATTATATATTAAAACAATAACGAAAAACAAACACTAGAAAAATATATGAAAAGTAAAAATTCATAGTTTTTTCCACCTCCGAACTTAAAATTGACATTGTCTTCAATGTCATAAAACATAAATAAGAATACGAGGTATTATGTATGATAGCTAGACAATCTTCTTTATCATGCTTTTCCCTTAGTTTGTGTTGGTTTGAGTGTTCGACGACGTCATGTTTCTGTATATAATGGTTAAATCAAACAATAAAGATCAAATAACCTAGAACATATATTACTTAGCCAAAACAATCGAAACAACCAACAATAAATTCAATGGCCTAAGGGAAAACATAATAAGATGGTGATGTCTTATAAATTGAAACGTGTCTAAGTCTAATGCAAACTAATAATCAAAATAAATCAAATTCTATTAGTTTTCGGATACAGGATCAAATCTTTTGAGTTCAGGCTTTTGACAAACGCCTCTTCTGACAATACGGGTTTTAACTTTTGCGACAATAACTACACAGGTCGATATTGTGCTTGCCTGTCAAATAGTCAATTTTAGCAACCCTACGTTTTTTAATCTCGATATCGATCAATGTTAATGATTTGAACCTAGATTGCCAATTTTATGCAATATAATAGTCAACTGCGATTCGGGATCCTGAAGCTGGGGTTTTCCTTTTATGTTGTCTCTACCCGAGTTGAGATCTGCTGTCTAAACTTGACACATCATTTTACACTTATTTTTAAGCACAAATGACAATGAGAGAAAAGTTAAGACATGCTAATTTAAAGTGATGTGTTAAATAATAATTGAGTGGACCGCAAGTTGGACAACCAACTTTTGACAGCAAATCTAAACTCGTCTCTACCATGTCAAACTCTTTAAGCTCGAAAACCAAAACTATAGTATTGTCATTGATGTACACTCTTGAATTGAGTTGTCGCAAACTCATTTTTCGTGTTAGACGTCTGGTGCATGGAGGGATGAAATGCTAGGATTATATTATTAATACCTTACAAAATCTAACAAGAACATGAACATTAACAACAGGAAAAAAAAAAAAAGGAACAATGTTAGAAACTGGGGAACAAATCATGTCTGAAAACATCATGTTGGTTTTCTTTAAAAAAATGTACAAATAAAAAAATAAAAAAGAGTTCGTTACTAATATCGGTCACTTTTATGTCTCTTTTTCCTCTCGGACCAATAAATTCTCACATAATGGTTATAAATTCCGAATAGTTTATGAGCGAATAATTATAATGCTACTACAATTGGAAAAGCCTTGCTTGCAGTTGATGTGAAAATGAATTTGAAGGTCAATGTCTCGAAAAGTTCTGATACAATGAATATTCAATGCCTACAAGTACACGTCGTTTTCTCAAATTTAGAAAATAACAAAAAGGAAAATTAAAAGAATAACTGGTTTGACCATTTTTTTCCTCTCTTATTCTTTACTTATTTTTCAAAGTTTGGATAATTATTGTTGAATTAAAATTTTTTGAAAAAAATGTGATAATTCAACGGTTGTTATTTGTCTTAAAATTAATGTCCTAATGTGTAGGTATGAACCGGTCTAGTTGGGAGGCATCAACGTGGTGCATAAAGGTTTTCTCGAATGGGAATCCACGATTGTACGCATTTGGCAAGTAAAAATCGACAAGA
>CAIGRM010205388.1:0-14815 GCA_903798335.1 Fraxinus albicans | reverse complement strand
ACCAAAATTTGTAATACTTTGTTTTTTTATTTCAACTAATTGTTGAGAGTTATTAATTTGTTTTATCTCTTCACTTAGATATTTAAATTCGGTACTTAAATTTATTGCTAATTCTTGTAATTTAATTCTATTAGTTCTAGTTAATGTATTAATATTTTATAATTCTTCTAAAATCATTTTATTGTTTCTATTCATCTTAGAATATATTTCCAAAGTTCAAAAAAAATTTCTTCAGTTTCGTTACTAGGCTCTGATACCAAGTAAAAGCGGAAAAATGGTTAAAATNGATACCAAGTAAAAGCGGAAAAATGGTTAAAATAGTTAAAGCCTAAAATAAGGGTATAATAGACAATTCACCTTAATTTTTTATTCTCTGGTTTCGAGTTTGTTTGCTAAAGCCCTGGATAAACATCATTTTCCTATATTTTTGGTATTTGACTATCAATCATGTTATATGAATATCAAGGTTGACGTAAAGTTTGACATAATATTACGTGGCAATACAGTTTAAAACACAGTCAATTTTTTTATCAAATCATCTACTGTTACATGTAATTATGTCAAAATTTCTGTCAAATTTTTCTAAGAAAGTAGCTTTATCCATTTGACTATATCACATGAAGTGGAGGATCTTCTTTTTACTATTATTATGTGTGGTTGTCGTTTGTGGACGAGACAAATTTATTCCACTTACTTTTCATTAGTTAGAGCATCGGATATCGAATTGATACTTTATTTATTTATTAGTTAATAAATTAATCTTCTCCACCAGGAAAGTAATGGAATGGAAGATAAGGTCTTTACCTTTCCCCCCATTGTAGGGTCCTTGTCCAAATTAAAATATAATTTTTCTTCCTATGTTTGTTCCAAGAAAAAAAAGCTTGTCCGATTAAAACATGTTAATAGGGGACCCGTGGCTTCTTTAAGCAAAAAAGCGTCCTTCAAAAGCGGTCTTTCATATGCAAGTCCTTCAGTGTGATAAAAGACGTGTTATATATTTTTCTTGACTTGGATGTACAATCTGTAGAATTTTTTTTATAAAAATCAGATTTTTAAAAAATTTTGATTAAAGTTGATAAAATATTTGGTGGAAAAATTATAGATCCCATTAGATATGTTATTGAAATTAATTATTGATTTTGATTTAAATTAAAATCTAAATTTAATTCCTATCCAATAATGAGACAGTCTCGTAAAAAACCATATCCAATTAGATGGTGGTGTGTCCTTAGATTTAATTTGGTGTTATCGATTTGTATGTATTGTGTCACAAGGAATGACTAAGGACTAATACCTGTCTAAAACTATAGAAATTAAAAATGAGACATCAAGTATTCATTTTCAACATATATAATTGTATAATGCTACGCAAGCATCTGTCAAACTTGGTGTACAAAATAGATGTACACGTGTTCTAACTTTGTAAAGGCATACCAAGTCAATACTTAATTTTAAATAAAGTAAATAGGAAAAAAATCGTTTCAATCGAGTACTTCTAAGTAAATATTTCGATAATTTAACTTCACTCGTTTGGATTTATTTTGAAGGACACGATAATATGTTTTCCCCTCGTTTATAACAAGAACAGAAGTACCATGCTTCTAAGTTATCTCGCTGTCTAATTTCAATAAAAAATATTGCAAAAATATTATTTTCAAGTATAAAAGTTATATTCTTTTGTGTATTGCATAATTAATAAAATCTGATTACTTTTGAACCTAAACTACTAAATTAATTTTTGGAGTAAGATTAGGAGTCACAATTATATATTTATCTTTTAGTCGAATGCTTAGCTAGAATTCTCATACACTGCATTTGAAATTTAATTGAGTTTACTTAAAATAAATATGTAATTTTTAAGAATTCAAAAATAATCGAGTTAAATACGTAATTTTCTTTACTATACAAAATTACACTCTGAAGACCAAATAATTCAAATATCATTAGCGAACAATACAACCAAGACCAGATCATTAAGGCATCAAGATATCATAGAACGGGCTCAAATTTATTGTACCTCATATATCATAGTAGCCACTAGAACCCTTTAATGACTCGTTGAAGTTGTTTCAATGGACCAGAAATCTTCAACCTAGAATCCAAACACTCTTCTCAAATAGAATCACACAGACTCTTTAAAGAATTCACCCATAATTCAATAATGCGTCCAACCAAAGGTTGAAGATGAAGAAGAGAAGACGGATAGAAATAGAGAGAAAACCTAGCCTCTAA
Organism: Fraxinus albicans; assembly: GCA_903798335.1. Classification (NCBI taxonomy): domain Eukaryota; kingdom Viridiplantae; phylum Streptophyta; class Magnoliopsida; order Lamiales; family Oleaceae; genus Fraxinus; species Fraxinus albicans. The sequence continues at coordinate 12,583 of CAIGRM010205388.1, read as the reverse complement.
AAGAAATCAAACATTTTAAATAAATACGGCAATCACTAAAAGGCATTATTTATACCCCTAACCATCATCGTTGATCTCAGATTGAGATCAATTGTCGAGAGAAACTGACAATTAGCCCATGTTTGGCTTCCGTTAAAATTTTAATATATTTTTCTCTCTTTTCTTTTCAATCACATATCCTCCAATAAATTAATATTACACGTAAATTAAAAAAAATGCTTATTTTTTAACAGCACATTCCCCCAAAAACTATCATTCCAAAATAAATTATTTTTAGAAATCTCATTTTAATGGGGGCCAAATAAGGGCTTAATCAATACCATTAAAACCAAAGTTGCATTTTGAAAACACGATTTAAGCAATTACTACAGGGTGTTTGGATTTTGAGCCTACTCACGAAGTTATCAAGCATAGCAAACTAACTCACTAGACCTTAAAAGGCCCATTTATCATTAAGCCTAGCAGGCCGGATTTGGTATTATAGTCCAACAGATCTCCACCTTGATGTCAATGATGTTACAAAATAGAATACATGACAGACACTTCAATCCGATAGCAGATATTTTGTATTATCATCAACACTACCCATAATTACTTGCATATGACTAATTAAATAGTATCAATGTTTATCAACTTTAAGCAAGATCTACACAATTTAAGAGGAAGTACCTTTGTTCCCATATCAGACGTGGTTAAACTCACTGAGAGTTTTTTCTAAGGAAACATATTCTCTTGCAATTACATCTCTAATAAAATGCAGTTTTACATCGATGTGCTTAGTTCTTTTATGGAAAATTAGACTTTTACATAAATAAAGAGCACTTTGACTATTAGAATACACAACTATATGATTAGATAGTTCATTTATTTTGCATAATAAACCTTTAAGCCATAAGACTTCTTTTGTGGTTTCAGTAACAGCTGCATATTTTGCTTCTGTATTAGATAAGGCAACAACAGATTGAAGTTAGGATTTTCAACTCACACAGGTTTCACACGAAGTAAATATGTAAGTAGTAGTAGATTTTTCATTGTCCTTAGTTCCATCAAATTCAGAATCTACATATTTTTCTGTAGTGCAACACCTTCTTTACGTGCAGTGTAACACAATCCTAAGTGTAAAGACCCTTCAAATATCCAAGTAATCATTTTAAAGCAGTCCAATATTTAGAATCATGATTGTCCATAAACCTGCTCAATGTACTTATAGCATGAGCCATATCAGGTCGAAGATACACTGTAGTGTACATAATAGAGCCCACTGCATTTGCATAAGGGACTTTTTCCATATATCTTATGTTAGATTCATCTACGGGACACTAATCTTTACTTAATTTGAAATGAATGGATGTGGGAAAGTAACATATTTGGAATTATGTATATCAAATTTTGATGATACTTTTTCAACATATGAAGTTTGTTTCAAAATTAATGTCTGTTTATGTCTGTTTCTAACAATATCCAACCAAAATCCTTTTAGCATGTCCTATTTTTTTTTAAAAAAAATTAATCATGTTATCTCCAATTAATAACGTGTCATCTACATACAAAAAGTGATAAACAGTCATATTATTTTCAGAATTCCTTTTAAAGTACAAAGAATGATCAAACTCGCTTCTTATAAAATCAACAATAATTACAAAATTGTCAAATCTTTTGTACCACTATTTAGGAGATTGTTAAAGGTCATATAAAGATTTTTTAAGCAAACATATATAGTTAGGTTTCTTTTTATCTGTAAAACCTTGAGATTGATTCATATATATAATTTATTCAAAATTCCAATACAGAAAAGTAGTTTTAACGTCTATTCGTTCAAGTTCATGGTTATAATGAGCAATTAAAACATGGATTACTCTAATTTTAGTATATTTTACAACTGGAGAAAATATTTCATTTTAATAATCAACATCTTGTTTTTAAGTAGAACCTTTAACCACTAATATGGCTTGAACTCTAACGGATTCTCTCTCAAAATTACCTTCTTTAATAATAGAAATCTATGTGTAGTCCTCATGGGATTTACCTGCAATCTTAGATACCAACACCCAAGTTTGATTTTTCGTTAAGGAGTTCATTTCCTATTCCATGGCAGCTTGCCAATTCTGAGATTGATTACTAGTAACAACTTCCTCAAAAGATTTTGGCTCTCTAAAGAATAAGTCTTAATAAGAGACAATAGTAAGGGACAAGTGATCTCCATATCTAGATGAGTCTCTTATTTTCCTCCTAGTTCTATCTCTAGTTAGCTGATAATATTCTAGAACAGGTTGCCGAACCTCCCTCGTAACTCTTAACCTAACACCTCTTTCCTCAATTTCACCATAATCAAAACACTTTTTGATTTCGTCTTCACCTAATCACCACTAACAGTATCATGTATAGGATCAAGCTTCACCTATAGCTTGGTCCCATCAACCCCTATATAGCCTATGCCATTTTCTATGTTCTTTTGACTTATAAACGACATTTTAGACTTATCGAAGATCGCATCTCTACTGGTTAAATTTTAAAGCCACGTAACTCTTAGCCTACAATATGTACCATTTAACCCCTTCGGGATAACTCAGAAATACACATTTATGGGATCTTGATTAAAGTTTTCCTATACTGTTGTGAGAATATGTAGTACAGTCAAAAATTCTCATCAAAGAGTAATGCTTACATGTCCACACCTCTTCAGGCGTCTTTTCCTCCAAAGCACTGAAGGGAGTCCTATTGACAATATAAGAGGCTGTTATTATAGTTTTCCCCACAAAGCTTCAGGAATCTTAGAACTAACCATCATGCATCTCATTTTATTCAAAAGGATTCTATTAATCCTTTTAGCAACCCTAATTCACTGAAGGATATAAGCCATAGTCTTATGTCTTAGAATTCCATTTTGTTTGCAAAATTGAATTCTCCATTATCTATTCTCAAGATTTTAATCTTCTTACCAGTGTGATTTTCTATCATAATCTTCCAACTTTTAAAATTTCCAAAAGTTTCATACTTCTACCTTAGTAAGAAAATCCATACGTTTCTAAAAAAAATCATCAATCAACCAGAGAAAGTATTTATTTCCCCTTGAGTTGTGGTGGATGAAGGTCTCCAAAGATTAGAATGTGTATATTCTAAGATTGAAGTGGATTTATGTTTTCCAGTGTTAGAGTATGTTGCTTGCCGAAGGTACAATATTCACAAAATGGAACTTTTGAGATTGAATATTTCCCAAAAACTCTGCTTGTGAAGAATCTACAAGCCCTTCTAACTCACATGTGCCAACCTATCGTGCTACTTTAAAGTGGTACCAAATTCAGCAGTCGATGCCTCAACGGTATGATCTATCACGACTTCAGTTTTTGTGATATATATCATTCATTTTGGTACCTTTGAAAATGATAAGTGATTCACTGTGACATTTTATGTCATTTCCAATCTTACCTTGTAATCTATTGTCATCTAAATCCCCATTGAAATTATGTTCCTATTTAGATGAGGAACATATCTAACTCTTTCAAGAGTATAGATATAATCATTCTAAAATTTCAAAGTCACATTGCCTATTCTTTCAAGCCTGTAGGCAACATTATTTCTCCTCGCCACTTCACCCCATTAATTTTCTTAAAATTCGCTCACAAGCTTTTCTTAGTGGTCATATGAAAAGTGCAGATAGAATCCAGGATTCATTATTCGATCTAATTATAGTTCCCAACAATGTTAGTAGATTGTAGATAAAAATTAAATCAGTCATAACATAGACATCAACCATGTTTGTCTCAAGATGTTCTACTATATTTCCTTCATCAACTAATTTTTCTTTCTGTACATTTTTTTCTTTTTGACTAACGGTGTTATAAATTGACTAGTTTTCCTTTATGGATGGCATTTTTCATTCTTAGCCTTAGACCTAAATCTAGATCTCCCTCAGTTTTTTTCTTATAACTTTTTCCCTGGTTATTATGATTTTCCTGATTTCCATTCTATCTATTTTGAGATCTTCCCATAGCAAATACCTCTCATGACTACTATTTTCATTTTTTTTTGAGATTTTAATTCCATCTCTTTGCTTCTCAAATAGTCAAGGACAATTTCAGGAGTGAGAGATCTACCATACTTAATGGAAACTTTTACATCCCTAAAAGCTTTGGGAATAGTATTTGTCTTACATCCTTACAAAATTATACCCCGAAGACCAAATCGTACAAATATTATCAGGGAATAGTACAATCATGACCAAATCACAAAAGCATATAACATGCTCACATTTATAGTACCCTTCTGTATTACAATAACCTCCAAAACCCAAACCTTCAAATGACTCGTTGAAGTTGCTTCAATGGACCAGAAGACCTCAACCTAGACCACACACACTCTTATCTCACAAACTCTTAATGGTTCACTCAAAATACCCAATAACACATCCAACCAGATGTTGAAGACGAAGTAGAGAAGAAGACAAAAATAGAGAGAAAACCCTATAATCTCAAAGATCACACGTTTGGAATGAATAGGGCAACCACTCAAGGCATTATTTATACCCCCACCATCACTGTTGATCTCAAATCGAGATCAACTGTCCAGAGCAACTGACAATTAATCAATTACCATTATAATGGAAGTTGAAATATTGGAAACACAATTTAAGCAATTTACATCGGGTCCGAATTTTGGGCCAACTCATGAAATTATTAAGCAATAGCAGACTAACACACTGGACCTTAAAGGCCTATATATCATCATAGCCCAACAAACTAGGTTTGACATTGTTATCCCCCCCATATCTGAGGTCCCAGCTCGGACGCCACGTAAGCAAACTGGCCCAGGTGGGACTAGATGCCAGCTACAAATAGTAAGCAAGTCAAAAGAGACCCAGTAGGTCAGACACGCCAATGAAGACAAGTAGGCCGAGGTCCTCAACACAAATACCCAAAGTTATCACACTATACAATGAAGTCCAGTCTGAAGTACCTCATCAAAGACGAGGCTCAAGCCCATCCGAGGCTCTCTCAACTCGTTAGAGGTTTAAAAAGTCGACGCTGTCCATGTAATGGATTTGAAGATCTCTTAGAAATGGTTAATGTGATATTTGTAATAAAGTGTGTCAGAATGTCAGTGTGTCACCTAAGCATAGAAAGCCCCGCTCCCTACAAAACATTAATTCCATAGATGGGACGGTGACGTGAGGCTTCAGCATAGAGGATGCTGACACGTGGTTTTGATCCGACGGTCACCACGTCGGCCGGGGTTGTATAAATAGCCTCAATTTGTATGAACGAATGATGGCAATTTTTATGTAATCAGAAAATATAAGAGAGACGATATTATAATTTTTCATGGAAAAAACAGCACAAAAAGGATTTACATGTCTTGTTCTTGAAGGTTTGCATGTACATGACAAGCAAATACGTTAAGACTCCAACAAAAGAAATTCTTCATTTACATATCTATCCTTCCACATATTCCATTGGAAAAGAAAGACTTATTGTGAGAAATCAGTCTGGGCATTCGTTGATAGTGCGATTGTCATCGAAACCAAAGAAAATCGTCATCGCCTGAACGTCTTCGTCTCTTGCTGGAAAGTGCCTCATGCGTCCATTTTCAGCTAGAATACCACCCTAACCCTGAAAGAACGCATCGGAATCACGCTTGACGTGGCAAGAGTGGGCCCGACATCTGTTAAGTTCATTTTCTGAGGTCAACAGATTGTCGCCGTCTGTGGGAAACCATACATTTAACCATGAACACGCGTGGGGAGAAAGCCAGGCTGCATTCAAAAGTTTGGAGAAAAGCGAGTTCTTATCCTTGAAAAAGGAGTGGAAATGAACTTAGAACCCTTGAATAAAGGGAAGGTCCCGTGCTAAGGTCATCGAGAAATGAGTTCAACCGATGAAAATGCCCTAAGAAGGACAAGGGACTACCCTGAAGAAGGGGAACCCTCGTGAGCTGCCTCAACTGCTCGATCACGACCTTCCGCACGCAGGCGAAGATCCAGAGGTAGAGGAGGGGTCGCTGCACGTCTCACAAGGGAAATGGCCACATGGCCGCCAACATAAGGAACATAACTCAGCAGAATATAGTCATGCAAGAGATGTTAACGAACATGCAAGGGCAAGGAGGGTATGCCCTTCCATATACAGCCCTAGAAAACATCTTTCCCGATGCACAATGATATTATCAGGATGAGTAGGTCCAGAGTCAAATGGCTGGACATCCACATGTTGGAGTGGAGGCTCCACGAAGAAGAGAAGCCGAGATAGAAACATCGCCAAACTATGCCTCGGAAAGGCCGTATGAGGACCCATTCAACTTCCCTCCAAATTGCGAACCTGAAATCTGACCTCAGATATCGAGAAGTGTTTTTGACATGATAAGTTACGGGGTGCCTGGGGGTAGGCAGGACCGTTCACCTCAAATGCCTAGAAATAGGTCTGTTCACCCTCCAACTCTAATGCCTAGAGATAGGCAGCAGGAATCTCACCAACATGAAAGTCAACCAATGTGTCAGGAAGAGCCTCCTGTCCGTCCCTCTAGACATAGGAGGAAAACAAGATACCAGACTAGAAAAAGAGTATGAACTTCTCCACCACTACATCAGTCACAAAGAGGGGAGAGAGAAGATTCAGAAGGGCTCCAGAGGTCCTGTGACATCGATGATGACGATGAACACTCTCCCTTCTCATATGCAATAAGAAATGCTCCCATGCTGAATCACTTCGCACTCCCTAAAATCCCAAAATATGATGGGAGATGTGATCCCGCGAAACACATGAACAATTACAAAACTCATTTGAATTTGAAGGGGGCTACCCCACCAATTAAGTGCAGGGCTTTCCACTTGATGCTAACTGGAGGTGCCGAAGTCTAGTACACGAGGCTCCCTGATAGAGGTATCCGAAGTTGGCCAGATATGAAAAAAACGTATCTAAAACGTTTTGCAACCAGCAAAGAAGGGGAGAGGCCTATCCAACAACTTCAAGATATGCGACAGCAACAGGGAGAGACTCTAAAAAGCTTCTTGTCCCGCTTCACGGATGAAATGACTTACTGCGTACAAGTCACGGATAAAGAGCCACTGACCTCTTTAAGATGAGGGTTAGACATGAACTCCCTCTTTTGGAGAGATGTACAAAACAAAGATCCTACCACCTACGATGCCCTATCGAAAATGAAAAGGCGAGAGATCATCAATGAAGAACTAAATGATCATAGAAATAAGGTGAGTCAGGGCCTCCCACCTCCTCAAATGCAAAGAGGAAAAGGCCAAACTTCTCACCTGATGGACCATCAGGCCCTACTGAACCACGGACAGGAGCTTGCTGCAGCAACACTCAACTCAGTACCGACCTTAGCCTATGAGGAAATAAATCCTGGTGTTGAAACGCACCAACGTTGATCTTATCCACCGCATCCGCAAAGGGACGAGGTAAGGGGCGAGGTGCTGAACCTAGAAATAGGAACGAAGCACCCAACTGCTGCTCCTATCATTAGTCACATGGACACCATACGGAGAACTGTTGGGACATCGTAAGGAATTTCCAAAACCAAAACCAGGCAGGGGGAGGCGTCCCCCAATGAATGCTTCGTAAAAGCCGAACCTGCAGCCTAGAAATAATGAACAGCGTAGGCCTAACAGAGACGATCCTATAAGAGTAAGGGAAAGCGGCACTGAAAGGAACAGGAAGGGCCAGAGGCAAAGGCGAAGCCCCCCACTTAACGGTGAACAGGAGCCCGTTAGGGAGATCGATACAATCATCGGAGGTCCTCATGTGGGTGGGGAGTCCAAAAATTCCTAAAGGAACTATGCCAGGGAAGTAAGTAACCCAGCTATGACGAGCTATATAGTCAACAATCATCGACAGAGAGATCCACTCCCCCAATCACCTTCACACATGAGGATATAATGGGGGTTCATTATCCACACTGTGACGCCCTAGTGGTGAGGGCTGTCATGGCCCGTAACGGCCTAAAAAGGATGTTGGTAAATAATTGAAGCTCGGTCAACATCATATTTGGCACCACTTTTGTCAAAATAAAAGTTGATCATGAGCTGACCTTGATGAACTCTCCATCGTATGGATTTACGGGAGATAGCATCATCCCAAGGGGTAAAATTACCTTAGCAATAGAGATGGGAATAGAACCTCTGATTGCCCGACACTTCATGGAATTTCTTGTTGTTGACAACCGATATGCCTACCATGGGGTGCTTGGGAGACCCGCCCTAAAAGAATTATGGGCAGTAACCTCCATTCATCACCTATGCATGAAGTTCCCAACTGAAAATGCCAATGTCACGATACGAGGTGACCAACGAGGAGCTAGAGAATGCTACTCCAATTCCTTGAGAAAAGAAGAACCAAGGACCATTAACGTTATCTCTGCTGACATCGACGACCTCCCTGAGCAAGGGATGGCCCCTACACAAGGGGAAGATGTCATCATGGCCGAAGCTCTTGAAGAAAGAATCTTTGGCACCATACATGCCCCTGAAGGAGTGGCTGTTGAAAAAGCAGCTAGCTTGGAGGAGTTGGATCCTCGCATTATCGACTGTGTGCCTCAAACGGCCCCTATGGAAGAACTGGAAACCTTCCCAGCTAACCCCCTAGATCTGTCAAAATATTTGCAAGTAGGAAGTAATTTGCTGCCTGGAATAAAAGAGGAATTGAAAAACTTCTTGCTCAAGAACCTTGATATCTTCACTTGGAAGCATGGCGACATGATAGGCATCGATCCTAAAGAGAGTTGCCATCACTTAAATATCGATCCAAATGTGGCAGCTCACAGGCAAAATCGAAGAGCCCTCAATCCAGAGAGGTACGAGGCTCTTAAAGATGAGGTTAAGAAATTGATCGACAATGGCTTCATAAGAGAATCTATATATCCGAAGTGGGTCTCTAATCCGGTATTGGTAAAGAAGCACAATGGAAAGTGGAGGGTATGGATAGATTTCTCGAACCTAAACCAGGCATGCCCCAATGACAGCTTCCCACTTCCCAGTATAGATCAACTTGTGGACTCAACTGCTGGACATGAGCTCCTTAGTTTCATGAACACCTACTCATGATACAACTAGATTCCCATGTTTCTACTAGATGAGGAACACACATCCTTCATCACAGACAAATGGCTCTACTGCTACAGGGCCATGCCTTTTGGATTGAAAAATGTTGCGGCAACATACCAGAGGTTGGTTAACAAAATGTTTGCTGACCGCATTGGCAAAACCATGAAGGTCTACGTGGACGACATGCCAGTGAAACGTTTGAGGGCTAAAAGCCACGTCACCCACCTCGGTGAGACGTTCCAAATTCTGCGAAAATACCAAATGAAGCTTAACCCATTGAAATGTGCATTTGGGGTGTCGTCAGACAAGTTCCTCGATTATATTGTCAACCAAAGAGGCATTGAAGCAAACCCAGAAAAAGTCAAGGCATTGATGGAAATGAGGTCTCCCCAAAAGCCAAAAGAGGTACAAAGCCTCACCGGACGGGTTGCAGCCCTAAACCGCTTCGTCTCCAAGGAAACAGACAAGTGCCTACACTTCTTCAAAGTAGTCAAAGGAGGAAGCAGGTTCCAATGGATAGAGGAATGTGAGGTGGCCCTGCAAGAACTGAAGAAACATTTAGGCTAAGCACATCTCATCTCCAAGCCAAAAGACCATGAGGTATTGCACTTGTACTTGGCAGTGACCTCTGAACCCTTAAGTTCTGTTCTGATAAGAGAAGAAAGTAACCATCAGTTACCTGTGTACTATGTGAGTAAAGCACTTGTGGCAGTAGAAACTCGATATTCCGACATGGAAAAGCTTGTTCTATCCTTGGTAATTGCTTCAAGGAAGTTGATGCCCCATTTTTCAGGTACACAGTGTCCACGTACTAACCAACTATCCCCTCAGACAAGTACTTCAAAAGCAAGATGCCTCGAGGAGGTTACTCAAATGGGCTGTGGAACTCAGCGAATTCGATATCACTTACAAGCCAAGGTCGGCCATCAAAGGGTAAGCCTTGGCTGATTTGAGGCAAAGTTCACCACTGTCCCCTAAATTGAAGAGGAAATAGAACCTCAAGAACCTCAGATCTGGAGGCTCTTTATCGATGGGCCGTCGAGGACACATGTTCAGGAGCAGGAATCGTCCTAGTTAGCCCGGAAGGACACAAGCTCACTTGTGCTTTGAGGTTCGGTTTTAAAGCAACCAATAATGCTGCAGAATATGAGGCACTCCTAGCTGGCCTATGACTGGTGAAAGAAATTCAAGTAAAGAGGCTCATAATCAGCAGTGATTCACAGCTCGTCGTTAGCCAAGTGCATGGGAACTTTTTCGCCAGGGACAAATCTATGGCAGCCTACTTAAAATTGGTAATGAGATTTATCCTGTCATTCGAGAGGTTCGAACTAATGCAAATTCCACGATCCCATAACGCTCATGCTGATGCACTAGCAAAGCTGGCAAGTAGTAAAGACTCTGAACTACTCACTGTAGTTCTAATTGAGCACCTCATTAGACCCTCCACGAAGAACAGTGGGATGGTAATGTGGGTAGGAGATATCCCTTCTTGGATGATGCCCATTATATCCTACCTTAAGGATCAAACCCTGCCCTTGGAGAATGAAGAAGCTCAGAGACTCAGAAGAAGAGCTGCTCACTTCATCCTCCAAGATGATGTGTTATATAAGTGAGGCTTCTCATTGCCCCTGCTAAGGTGCATCGGAAGGGAACATGCAGACTACGAGCTCAGGGAAATCCATGAAGGTGTCTGCGGAAATCTTACCGGATGATGGTCTTTAGCACAAAAAGTAATCAAACAAGAATATTACTGGCCCACCTTGAAAAATGATGCGCAACGATTTGTCAGAAAATGTGATAAATGCTAACGTTTTGCCACTATCCAGAGGCAACCCTCACAATAGTTGAGCGTGGTTTCTAGCCCCTGGCCGTTCGCGAAGTGGGGGATTGACCTAATTGGACCTCTTCCCAAAGGGAGAGGAAGTGTCAGCTTCTCTATTGTTGCGATTGATTATTTTACGAAATGGGTCGAGGCCGAACCACTCGCAAAGATAATGGAAGCCAAAACTTCCAAATTCCTTTGGAAGAACATCATCAGCAGGTTCGGGATTCCCCATTCGATTGTAACAGATAAAGGTAAACAATTCGACAACTGGAAGGTCAATGAAATGTATAAAGAGTTAGGTATCAGAAAACACTTCTCATCCCCAGGCTAAAGGTCAGGTCGAGGCTGTAAACAAAACGATTAAATACACCCTGAAAAGGAAGTTTGCTACTAGTCGAACTCCAACAGGGGAGACCACTTTCTCTATTACATACGGGGCAGAGGCTATGAGTCCAGTAGAAGTAGGCCTACCATCTCCCAGGCGAATACACTTCAACGAAGTGACCAATGATGAGATGATGTGGTGTGGATTAGACCTTCTTGAAGAAAGGAGGGATGATTCCTAGGTTAAGATGGCCATGTATCAAATAAAGATGATCAGATACTATAACTCAAAAGTGAAGAAGAAGTTGTTCAGGTTGAGTGAGTTGGTGCTTCGAAGGGTGTTCTCGCCTTCAAAGGAACACGGATCAGGGACCCTTGGTCCAAACTGGGAGGGTCCATACCATATATATATGAGGAGGTCCGACCAGGAACCTATAGAATCAAAGATATGGATGAAAAGGTACAGCCTCATCCTTGGAATGCAGAACATTTGAGCAAGTACTACCAATGATGTAAGACATCTTGTATAAACAGCTTTTGAGTTCAATAAAAAGCCATATTTGTTATTAACAGGCTAAGAGCCTCAAAGATAAAAGCCTAAACTTTAATTTTTACAAGGCTAAGAGCCTCGAAATCGTCCCAACAGGCTAAGAGCCTCGACTTATCTTAACGAGGCTAAAAGCTTAAACTTTAATTTTTACAAGGCTAAGAGCCTTGGAATCGTCCCAACAGGCTAAGAGCCTTATAATTATCTCAACAGGCTAAGAGTCTTGACCTATCTTACAAAGGCTAAAAGCCTAAGCTTTAATTTTTACAAAGGCTAAGAGCCTCAGAAGTTATTTCAGCAAGGCTAAGAGCCACGACTTACTTTACAAAGGCTAAAAGCCCCGATTATCAGATAGAGAGAAAATTAAAGAGGTACGTTGGTTAAAGCTCTAAAAAAGGTTTGAGGCCCAGAGAAGACATGAATATAAATGGTTATGTTACGAGTAAACAAATCTGAAGCTCCAATTATGTGTTATCATGCGTCAAATGTTGTTAAGGTCAGAAGTTATTAAGTTACAACAAGATGGAAGTTAGCAATCATTCCAGAATAGTGTAGCAGAACTTCAAAGAGAAATTACAGAAGTCAAATAGGGAACAACTGAACTCCCTTTAAACAAAAGTTACAATTACAATAGGCCGAAGCCCTAACACTTGAAAAGAAAAAAAATACATCATGGCCTATTGGGGTGGGGGTTGGGGGGCCTCAAAAGGAACTATGGCACCAGGAGCCACTTCGACTTCCGTGACTCCTTCAGCAGCCTCTTCATTGAGGATGATTACTTGGTTCGCATCTGCTGGTGTCTGAGGCTCCCCCTCCTCCTTCTCATCATCTACAAGGA
>CAIGRM010205386.1:0-13187 GCA_903798335.1 Fraxinus albicans | reverse complement strand
TTTTTGTGCAAGTTGTTTGTTTCCTGATACTTTTACGTTCAGTAATTTATGCATGAATTGTCAATGGGCTTTCGGGTTCTTCAGAAAGAGACAACAGATCTTTCGGGAATCTAAGATGACCTAGATAGGTATTTCGCTTGGTCATCGAGATACTCCATAAGAGAAGTGTGGTATGAAGTGTTATTTTATTGCATATAATTGTGTTTGAAAACTGCACGTATCTCACTAGGTGTTTTCAAACTACTCACTCTTACAATTTTTACAGGCTAGTTCGAGTCGATTGGAGATGTGACGGGATGCTGCAGCGGACTGCCAAGAGATTTCTTCCGACGGGAATATTAAGTTTTACTACTTTTTAAATTTATTAGTTTGTTTGAGAATGTTTAAATTAATTTCAGACACGATTTATGATTCGAATTTAAATTTATAAATGTTTTGTTTGTTCAGACAATGCACCCATCAGGGAGATCAACACCATAATTGGCGGCCCACATATAGGAGGGAGTTCCAAAAATGTTCTGAAGAACTATGCGAGGGAAGCAAAAGTTCTCCCATTGACAAATTACCCATCAACAGCACCAGCAGGGACACTGGGAGTGGCCCACCAATCACCTTCTCCAGGAGGACGCTACAGGGGTATACTACCCCCACTGCGATGCGCTAGTGGTGCGAGCTGTTGTGGCCAAGAATGGTTTGAAACACATGTTGGTTGATAATGGGAGCTCTGTTAACATCCAGTTCGGAACCACCTTCGATAAGATAACTGTGGACCATGAGCTCACCCCAATGACTACCTCTCTATACGGTTTTACTGGGGATAGCATCGACCCCAGAGGAAGGATCACACTGGTAGCAGAGATGAGAGAATACCCGTTCAGATCTCAACACTTCATGGAGTTTTTGATAGTAGACCACCGATCCGCTTACCACGGTGTTCTGGGATGACCTACCCTAAAGGAATTGGAGGCAGTAACGTCCATACATCATCTCTATATAAAATTCCCCACCAAGGAAGGAATCGCAACTGTGTGAGGCGACCAGATGAGTTCAAGGGACCTTAGCTCCCTACGAAAGTCTGAGCTCAGAAGCATAAATACTGTCATGTTGGATACCGAAATGGCTGATGCACTTGAAGAAGGTCCAACTCCTGAACAAGGAGGAGACATCAACATGATAGATGCCCCTGAATAAGGGGTCATTGAGGTGGATTTGGACCACGGGTTACGAAATCAAATTTAAAAGCGACTCCTGTGAAAGAGCTGGAGTCCTTCCCCGTAACCCCAAGCGACCCAACAAAGTCATTGCAGATAGGGAAGGACCTCGAGCCAGAAGCAAAGGGCAAGATCAAATGCTTTTTGCTTAGCAACTTAGCCCCTATTTGGCCCCCATTATTTTGCATTTTTGAGGATTGAAATTTTTTAGAATAGTGATTGATAGGAGAATGTGTGGTTGACATTTTTTTTATTTGTGTGTAATATTATTTTATTTGATGAATGTGTGGTTGAAATGAAGAGAGAGAAAAATTTAATATAATGTAATGTAATTTAATGGGGGCCAAACAAGGGCTTAGATATCTTCGCCTGGAAACACGAAGACATGGTGGGGATTGACCCCAAAATCAGTTGCCACCAGCTCAACGTAGACCCTAAATTCAATCCTCACAGGTAAAAAACGAGGGCCTTAAACCCGGAGCGATATGCCACATTAAAAGAAGAAGTTCAGAGGCTCATATCAAACAGGTTCATCAGGGAGGCAACGTACCAAAAATGGATATCGAACCCGATGCTTGTGAAAAAGAGTAATAGTAAATTGAGGGTCAGCATAAACTTTTCCATCCTCAACCAAGCATGTCCAAAATATAGCTTTCCGCTCCCAAGGACAGACCAATTGGTCGACTCCACTCGGCCACGAGCTGTTGAGTTTCATGGATGCCTAATCAGGATATAATCAGATCCCTTTGCATCCTGCTAATGAGGAGCACACCTCTTTCATCACTGACCGAGGTCTGTATTGCTACAAGGTCATACCCTTTAGTTTGAAGAACGCCGGTGCAACTTACCAGCGATTAGCAAACAAGATGTTCTCTGACTTACTGGGGAAAACAATGGAAGTATACGTTGATGACATGCTAGTGAAGAGCCTCAAGTCAATCGATCATGTCGATCACTTGTAAGCCACCTTTGACATCTTGAGGAGGTACTGTATGAAGCTGAATCCGTTAAAATGCACCTTTGGAGTCGCTTCTGGGAAATTCCTCGGCTACATGGTGAACCAACGGGGCATTAAGGCGAACCCTGAAAAGATTAAGGCCTTACTAAACATGAAATCTCTCAGTAAGCCAAAAGAAGTGCAATGCTTAGCAGGGCGCCTTGCGGCATTGAATCGCTTCATCTCTAAGGTGACTGATAAGTGCCTTCCTTTTTTCAAAGCTTTGAAGGGAGGAAAATGGTTTTGCTGGAGTGAAGAATGTGAAGAGACATCTCGAGGGCTGAATGAGCACCTAGGACAAGCCCCCTTCTTTACGAGCCAAGAAAATGAGAAATTTTGTTACTATACCTAGCTGTAAGTACCAATGCCGTAAGCTTGGTGCTTGTGCGAGAAGATGGTAACGCCCAGCTACCTATATACTATGTTAGCAAGACCCTCCTACCAGCGCAAACCCGCTACATGGATATGGAAAAACTCGCCTTGTCCCTCATGGTCGCTTCTAGGAAGTTACAGCCTTACTTCCAGGTACATAGTATACAAGTTTTAACAAGCCTCTCCCTCTGACAAGTGCTCCAAAAACCAGATGCATCTTGGAGACTTATGAAATAGGTTGTCGAACTAAGTGAGTTGACATCACATACCAACCCAGGACAGCGATAAAGAGGCAAACAGTGGCAGATTTCGCCGTCGAGTTCACAGGGGCAACAGACCTCAATGTCGAAATGGAACCAACGCACCCTCCAGCGTGGACATTATTTGTAGATGGGTCTACTAGAGAGGCTGGTTCGGGAGCAGGGGTCCTACTAGAAAGCCCAGAGGGCCACAAGTTCAACTGCACAATACGGTTCGATTTTAAAACCTCCAACAATGCTACCAAATACGAGGCGCTCTTAGTAGGCCTCAGGTTAGCCAAGGAGATCCAAGTAAAGAATCTGGTAGTTCGAAGCGACTCACAGCTCGTCATCAGTCAGATCAATGGTAGTTTCGTAGCCAAAGACAAAGGCATGGCTATATACCTGAAGAAGGTGATGGAATTGATTCCTTGCTTTGACAAGTTTGAACTGACCCAAATTCCGAAGGCTGAAAACTTACACGCTGATGCCCTTTCAAAATTGGCAAGCAGCAAAGATTCAGAATTGCTAAAAATCGTCCCTGTGGAGTACCTCCCCAGACGCTCTACAGTCAAAGCCGAAGAAGTAATGTGGGTAGGAGAATCCCTCATTGGATGGGCCCATCATAGCCTACCTCCAAAACTGTACCATGTCGGAGGGCAAGGAAGAGGTCCGTAAACTCAGGAGTAAGGCCGCCCATTATATGCTCAAAGACGAAGTCCTGTACAAAAGAGGGTTTTCATCACCTTTCTTGAGGTGCACAGGTAGAGAGGAGGTAGATTATGTACTGAGGGAAATCCACGAAGAGATATGTGGCAACCATACTGGAGGCCTAACACTAAGTGTTGAGGCAATGTTACTATTGGCCAACCCTGAAAAAGGAAGCCCTTCAGTTCTTAGAGAAGTGTTACAAGTGCCAGCGTTTTCCCTCAATTCAGAGGTAACCATCTCAAGAATTCACAGTGGTATCCAACCCATGCCCCTTTCCAAAATGGGAGGGCCGATCTGATAGGGCCCATGCCAAAGGAAAAATGAGGATCCAGCTACGCCATTGTCACTATTAATTATTTCACCAAGTGGGTTGAGGCCGAACCCCTGGAAGGCTATGATGGGTCGGAATTCCCCACTAAATAGTCACGGACAATGGAAGAATCTCATATGCAGGTTCAGAATTCTCCACTCAATAGTCACGGACAATGGACGATAGTTTGACAACAAAAAGCTCTGAGACTATGTGATTGGGCATCAAAAAGCACTTCTCCTCCCCTCATCACCCTCAGGCAAATGTTCAAATTGAAGCAGTCAACCAGACCATAAAAGCACCTTCTGAAGAAGAAACTGGATGAATCGAAGCCGAATGGCGATCGAGAAGACCCCTTTCTCCATAGCTTACGAAGTAGGGGCCATGATCTCGGTCGAGGTAGGCCTCACATCGCCTAGATGCCTGCAGTTCAACGAAATCTCAAACAAGGAAATAAGGCGTTGTGAGCTCGACTTCCTTGATGAGAAAAGGGAGGCCTCACGTAAATCCTTTCGGATAGACGATCTAGTACTTAGAAGGGTGTTCCTGTCATCAAAAGAGCCAGGAGTAGGCACATTGGGCCCGAATTGGGAGTGCCCCTACCGTATCGCTGATGAGATCAGGCCTGGAACTTTTTGAATTGAGAACCTCGATGGAAAGCTGCAACCCCACCCGTGGAATATAGAATACCTCCGAATGTATTATCAGTAAGCTCTCGTTCTGTATGTGTTGTTCGATCAATAAAAACTCCTTTCATGAGTTATTTATATATGACGAACCCATATCTTCATCAACGGTTAAAACAGGCGAGCCCATATTAATTATTACAAGTTCGTAAGTTATTTATATATGGCGAACTCATATCTTTATCAATAGTTAAAAAATGGCGAGCCCATATTAATTATGGCAAGTTCATAAGTTATTTATATATGGCGAACCCATATTTTCATCAACAGTTAAAACAAGGCGAGCCCATGTCTCAAAGCTAGTTAAGTTTTAACTGAACCCATTAACTATTCTCATAAAGGTTGATAACGAAGAGACGACTAAAACGGAAGAATGATTCAATTACACTTTCAATACTTAATGAAAATTCAGATACAAAGGAAAGAAAAGTAAGGCATCTACAAATCCTACCCTACGAAGCGGTTCTCCTAGTTGACCTTCACCTTCAAGAGGGTCAATCTCTTTAACTGAATCCTCAGCCTCGATGGCCAGAGTAGACGGTTCAACACTGAGAAACTCTCCCCTCGCTGCATTTAGATCCAATTGCGGATGGAGCTCGGAGAGCCTGTCAAAAACCTCCTTGTAAGCCACCCTCCTGAAATGGATCTCGAGCCCCTCATACTCGGCTGTTTCATGAAAATGGGCAACATAGTTATCCCCCGGCCCATTTGAGCTTCTCACCAAAGCCAGAGACTTTAGTATTGAGCTCTTCAACTCCATCCCTTAGCTCCTCAATTTCCTTATTTGCAACTTCCAAGGCTGAAGATGCAATCTTTTGGAGCGCGTCAAAGTTTTCAACCCGCTTCATCAGGGCGACCACCTCGACCTTGCATAGGTGGGTCTCTTTTTCAGCTCCTTATTTTCCTTAAAGAGGGCCTCCGCCTTACTCTCCGCCTCGAAACATCTTAGCCTAAAGGTTTCAACAGCCTTGTTTGTGGCTGAGGCTACAACATTGGCTTTGAGTGCCCCAAACTCAGCATTCTGAGCCCGATTGTGATAATTGCTGACGACCCCTTGCATGCGCCTCACCTCCATTTGGGCGATGATAAAGAAGTTTTGAGAGCGGGCCTGCATGGCGAGTCCAGCCTCCATCAAATCAACTATTTCGCAGGACTCAACGTTAGAAGTATATGCTTCAGTCTAATACTTATGACCGAGCCTCACTGCCCCCTCCACCTCTGAGGAAGCATCTCCATAACTGTTGGAGTTATTTCATCTGGCCAACCCATTAAAAGCCCTGAGCCTTTCCCTCAGATGAGGCACTTCTTGCCTCCCCTCCTTTCATTTTTCTCAAGAGGCTAGCCCCCTCCTCAGCCGCCTCTTTTTCCTGAACACCCTTCACAGAGGAGATCGGGTCCGCTAAAATGGGTTTCGCAAGGGACTCCCCAATAATGATTTGGCGTCTGCGAGTGGGGTCAGGGCCGGAGTTCTTTGTTATCACCAGCTTCCTCTTCGGGGATCGCTCAGACGACGCCTCCGCTTCCTTGGCCTTCCCTTTCTTCCCTTCTTTCTCAATAGGAGGAGGCGACTTGGTCTTTGAAAGGTGAGCCAATTCATCCCACTAATGTTGTAGGTGGAAGAGTCGGTACCCATATGTTTCTTCCTTTGAGCCTCCCCAAGGTCCTCAATTGAAACAGGGTCGGCCTCACTCTCTTTTTGTTATCATGCTAGCCTGCAGTATACATGTAGATTTAAGGATAATCGTATCAAAAGAAATCGACAAAACAATAAAACGTCTCGCCTTACCCTTGGTAGTCATCAGTTGATGAATGGTAAAGACGGTTCATTTGCTGATGACGTTCTTGAAGTGCCTCTTTTCCAAAGGGAGCCCGTATTTGGCTCGTATTGGAGCCCACTCCGAAGGTTCAAGTTCGAACTGATTAACTGCACCTGCGCAAAACACACTTTAGGCAAAGATGAAAAATAAATGAACAAGGTAAAGTACTACAGCAAAAAAGCTCGACTCACTATACTCATTATATTGGGTTGCTACGACCATATCTGGGACCACATCCCCTTCCACCGTTTGCCAGCGACCCCTGACCCAGAACCAGGACGACTTCCAATTCTTGATGGAGGTAGGGGTCCCAAGGATGAAAGGCGAGTGTGGACCCCAATGATTTATGCAGTACCACCCTTTATAATCACTCTCCCCACTCGACGCCCGAGGTTGGAAGAGGGTTTGGAAGACTTGTGAGGGCACATCGCCTCCAAGGGTTACCTCCTTCCAAAGAAGGAAGGCTCCTACCAACTGACTCCATGCGTTTGGCACTAATTGGGTAGGGGCCAAATTGAATTCTCTAAGGATAACCCTAAAGAAGGGGTGCAATGGCAATCTCATCCCCCACTCAGGATCGCCTCACTCACCACCACGTAGCCCTACCCTGGGAAGCAGGCCCTTTCCTCTTGGGTCGGTACTAGCAACTCAACATCGTGGGGAATCCTAAACATTTCCCTAAAGCCCTCAAGCTCGTTCTCCTTAATATCTGTCGGCCACAAGGAGGCTCCCCACCTTACGTTATAATCTATCTCCACAAACTGCTCAATGGGTGCCGCTGGAGGAATTCCCTCCTCAGTGCAAATCAAAGCCATGACTACCCCAGAAGAATCCCCATCTATGCACTTGTCTGATTCGAAAGCCATCGAAAATAAGGGAAGAACTCGGTATAGAAAAAAGAAGAGAATATACATACGCCAAAATCTAGCAAGAATTGAATACTGGAGAGCCTCGAAACCAAAGAGTAGTTAATCGCCGGCATGACGGGAAATTGTTGGGCTATGAGAGAAGAATTCTTGCACTTGGGATTTCAAACTTGCGAGAAAGTGGAAAAAGAGCAAAAAGGGTGATTTCTCTGCCTTTTATAGGCTTGTCCAATGAACCCCCGCCGTTGGATGTTGCTCCGATTTAATTTGAGCCATCCATCGTCACCTCATCATTTGCGTAGAAACTAAAAGGCGCACATTCGAATTCAAATCGAGGGCCCAGATCAACTCGTGCAGCTCACGCGCCCAGTATTCACTTACTTCTGGTAAAGGTTAAATGCCATCATCATTGCGCATTAAATGCGCACGTCGCTCGAGCCTTGGAAATGACTAAGAATGACCGGATGTCGCTCCTTGGGAACCAACATTCGCAAGTCCACACGAAGGCTTTGCCTCCTTATGGTTCGTCCACACAAAGGCTCTGCCTTAGCACAGCTTGCCCCTAGTGTAGATTACGCATTCCCCCTATAGGGTCTCGGAGAACCACCTTTATTGATGTAAACCCCATTGCCTTATAAAATTCAGGTAGAAAACAGGGAGGGCCTGTGCCAACTCCGGCAGGTAGACATGTCTCGATTCCATCATTTCCCAGGCTTCAAAGTCCACGCAAGATATAAATAATCATACTTGGAATTGGGGACTGATGTTACTTATATAAATAATCGTAAAGTTAAGTTCCACGTGACAAGCTGGCAGGCCCACAGGTGGGATAGCGGGCAGGCAACTCTGTGCATGCCAAGGCGATCTAGACCTAGATGTTCCTTGTCCGAGCCCCGTCGACGAAGGCATCAGCTCGCCTCTGATGAGGTAGTAAGTTAACCAAGCAAATTAAATGAAATGATTGACAAGACAACACCCTGCCAGCGCCGTTTCTACACACCTTCGCTAGTCAGATCGTGTGTCAGGGAAAAGACAAGGGGACCTAAGCATTAATGGTTTGATTGATTGATTGACTTTAACAGGGACCCTTGGATCCTTTGTGTCCACCCATGTGGGGATATAAAAAGCCTTACCTCTAGACGTAAAGGGGAGAGAAATATCAGACATTGAGAGAGAAAACATGGATTCTCCTTGCCATGTGCAACGGTCGACCCCTTTTTATTTGTAAAGACTGTCATAACATCACGATACAGAACATAGTGGATCATTCCCTGTAATGATTCATAGTTACAATTCATATTTGAGTTCCAGTCTATTGTAATTCTGTATCTGAATAAGTGATTCTCTAATTTTCTGTTAGCCACGTCATATGACCATTTTTTGGGGTCAACAGAAAGAAATAAGAAAACTTATAGTGGGGGAAGAAATGGAGAATGTAGAAATGGAAATTTGAACAATTTACAGTGGATGATTTCATATTTTCACACTGCTATGGTCTATTCAAGCACCTCAAAAAAGTAGAAAAAAAAATACTGCTTCAAATTCTGTATCATAGACGTATTTTCAAACGTGAATCAGCTCCGGTGATTTGGATGGTGTTTTGCCCGATGAGTTTTTCTCCTTTTTTTTCTACAAGTGAACAAAACATTATTAGTTCACACCACTATAAACATTTGACTTGCATAACTAATGCCTGCAATATTTTTTTTTTAACTATATAAGAGTTTTTGGAGAAAGTTACTTTAATTTTTGTTTTGATACTAATTTTTAAAAACAATTCCTATTCTGGAATCGCTTTTAGAGAAAGTCACATTAGACCAACTCCCTCTAAAAGCTATTCTAACTATCAAAAACACTTTCATAAAATTAGTCAAACGAATCCAAAGGCAATTTTTGAGTCTCAAAAGATCCTTTTGATTTTTCAAAAGTTCTACCAAATGAGCCCGAAAATTGTACCAACCATTTCAGCCTCTGTGTTTCTCCAAACCTTGTCCAATTCCTCGAAAACCAAATCTATTGTTGGACGACCTCTACTCGAACTTGCTACACAAAGTACTGCAATTTGCAATATGTATTCAAAATGTGGGGTATTCACACTCCCTTTCAGCCTAGGGTCCTGAAAATCTGTCAATGGACGTCTCCCCATGTTCACATCCTTTGCCTGCATGACTTTCATGAATCAATACATTTGATGTTCTTGAAAGACTCCGTTTCTTTCATGTAGTACACTTGCGCCATATGAAGCAAAAAATAATTAATCTACTTGTACAATGAATTTGTACAAGTAGATTGACTGTGTAAGGTGTCAAGATCCTGCCATTGATTTCAAAAACAAGTTTTCAATCAATTGACAGGAAGTTGCAGAAATATGAGTTTTGATTAACAAATGATACCTTTCTTGTGAACTTATCTCTTGCCTCCAAATCGAGTTCGATTACTCTTTGTCCAGATAAAAGTTGCAGTATAACAATGCCGAAACTGTAGATATCACTAGCACTAATCAATTTGGTATTGCTCATATATTCAGGGTCCATATAGCATATGGTTCCCCGAAAAACGACTTCAATCTCATCCATTCCTAGCATCTTTGCTAAACCAAAGTCAGATAGTTTAGGAACGAATTTCTCTGTCAGAAGAATATTAGTCAGCTGCAAAACCGACAAGCAAGAAACATTATCAGAATAGCATCATCATTAGTTCTCAGTACAAACAACCATGCATGTACCGAAATAGATGACAATGAGGATCACCAAACACTCACAATAGGGGTGCCTACTTTTTTTTTTTTAAATTTTTTAATCACGCGGGGCCCACACGCATGTGAGAGGTTGTCAACCTCCATTGTGATCCATTTATGTACAAATGGAATTGTCCCAGTGCAAATATGTCATATTTATGAAGTATTTTATTAATGAGATAAATGTATGTCTTCCCTTTCCGAATGAAGTGGCTCAAAAATATCATAATAATTTCAGGCTTTTTGGCGATTTACCTTGATGTCTCTGTGAACAATGCAGCCATCTATATGATTATGGAGATATTTGAGAGCAAATGAGCAGTCCCTTAGGATTTTGACCCTTCTATCCCATGTTAGGACAGTGTCTTTCCCTGAGTATAGATAAATAGGATTAGACATCCTAATCATAGTGTTCCAACGGACTCAAAGTAATCAAACTACAGTGATTGGAGAAGAACTTTGTGTACTTGGAACATTTTGAGCTAGATTTCCGGCTGAACAATATTCGTAGACTAAGTACTGATCACCATCTTCGATGCAGCAACCAAACAGGCAGACAAGGTTTGGATGCCTGACTCTTGAAAGACCTTCAATTTCCCTGTAGAAAGAATCTGAAGTGTTGCTCTTATTACCCTTATATATTTGCTTAATAGCCACGAGTTGTCCACTTGGTAGCATCCCTCTGTAAACCTGCCCTGCACTGCCTCTTCCAAGGCACTTCTTTTCACCGCCATAATGAAGTGCATTGTTAATCTCAGCTTTGGAGAATCTATAGAGGCCAGACAATGTGGAAGTAATATCTGTTGTCCGAACAGGTTTTTTCTTCTGATTTCCATTCTTCGATACGCATTTTATCAGCATAATGACCAATGTTAGCCCAATGATCACTAAAACAATTGCTAATATTGCTTTTGCCAGTGTATCTAATACATTTTATATGTCAATCAAAATGAGTGTTTCCTTTGTATGGTAATTTTTTTTTTAATTATTTAACAGAAAGTATAGAAGATGAAATGAATTTGTACTTACAGTTGAGTTTAATGTAATTCGCAGGCTCTGCACAAGCAGATAATGCAAATCATTAGCAATTAGCATACCGTAGCGTATTTTGCATCATAGTTTATCATCAGAACTTCAAATAGTAGCATTTAATCACGTGTTGCATGTAATCAGAAAGCAATAGGAAACATATATGGCTATTGAGGAACAAAATCCGTGTACCTGGAACAGCCAAGGCAGGCAAGCACCTGTCGAAATTACTTATTATAGAAGTATTATTCATGTTTTTTGCTATTACTGAGACGATAAGAGCCAAAAGACAGGTAGCTTTGTCAGTTTTGTTTCCCTGAGCCGACATAACATCTCTTGCATTTGATATTGCAGTGGTGCAATTTCTACAGGCATCATCAAATGAAGAAAAATTGAATAGAGAACACCGGTTTATGACATCTTGATGTTCTGTGAGGACGTTCTTCAATTGAAATAGAGAGCACTGACCATTTCCATTTCCATAGAAGAATTTTTCAAAGCCACAAGTTTCAACAGAAACACCAGGCTGAAGCTTAAAGGGCCTGTTAAAGTTTTTCCACTGACCTTCCGGGACGAAGATACTTCCCAATACATCATTATGTGCGCGCAGAGCTAATGCGTGTGAAAACACGGTAAGGGCATTTTGGCAGCAACTGGTTTTCGGGAAACTGTTCCAGTCCCTTGACCGTTTCTTCAACACTACTGCATCCACCAATTGGCTGGTAAGGATATGCACTGAAATCCAACCTACAAGCTGCATGTTTTTCATCCGATTATGAAAATTCTTGCGTACATTGATAATCTTAAAGAGAGTGTTGACCTCAAAATTCGCCAATTGTCAAAATATGTTGTAGGCAAAGCATGAAAGCATCACACGTCCAAGGTAACTCTGGTTTGCCCCAGCAAAGGAGCCATTGTATATGTTTAGTTTAGCTAAAAATTAGATTTTTAGTAGATTTTGATATTCAAGAAATATGTGGTTGAAAATAAAAAAAAATTGTGGGTTCCATGAAATGCATGGTTAAAAATGAGTTCAAGAAAAATGGGAATAAAAAAGGACGTAGTAAAATTCAAACTGTCCGACTGACTTGAGTGTTAAAAGGAAGGTAACTTTTTATACCTGTATCTACATGTGATGGTGATAATGGTTGTGAAAAAGCTTGAACATAGAAGAGAGTGATGAAAAACAAAGAGGCTATCTTGAACGTCATGACTACTGCTTTCATTTCTCTCCTTGTAAAAGCAGATTTTAGATGAACAATTTAACAAAATCTTGCTAGAAAAGCTTCATGTCTTGAAAATCGATTTTTTCTAATATTTATAGAACATAATCTTGATTAGAATCCAAATACTCGGATATTCTTATATTATATGTATTTCTTGCTTAGTTTTGTGCGCAGCATGGTAAATAACGTTCTTTCATCATGCATGAGAGCATCCAAGCTGTCGTTGGCAAGCAGAAAAACAAAAGTAAGCAAACATATACTAATTATCCCAAAACCCTTCGATGTTTCCAAAGATTATCTCATTAGCAATTATTGTAGGGTAAAAATCAAATTGGCTACTGGTCTTTCATCTTTGTTTTACAACCATCCTTCAAATTTTTGTTAAGTAGTTAAAAGTTGTTTTTGGACAATTGAATTTTAAAATTCTTTGTAATAATCACTCTGTTTCAAAGTTGTGTTTTAAGAGGATATTGTACTTTCAATGTTATTTCACACCTTCATTTATCTTTAAAAGATTTTGAATGGTAACCGCACTTTTAAAGTTAATTATCAAGGAAATTCTATTCGTATAGGAGAGGTTGATCGAAAATGTTAACAACCTCTCACAGTGGTGGACACCACTGTGATTAAAAAAAAAAAAAATTACCCACCCATCTCATGTGTGAAATGTTGTCAACAAAACCACCCTCCTCTTGTACAAGTAGCATGGCTCTAATTATCAACAATTACTGAACTTCGAAAAAAATATTTGAATAGTCGTCGTACTTTTAAGTTTTTTTTTTCCAATACATTGATCCATATCATTTGATAAATTAAGATTTTGTTTGTCAAAAT
Source organism: Fraxinus albicans (assembly GCA_903798335.1). Taxonomy (NCBI): domain Eukaryota; kingdom Viridiplantae; phylum Streptophyta; class Magnoliopsida; order Lamiales; family Oleaceae; genus Fraxinus; species Fraxinus albicans. The sequence goes on along the minus strand of CAIGRM010205386.1, from coordinate 152 downwards.
TTATTGTGGAAATTACACCCACCCCTACATTTGGAGATTCAACTTCCAAAATCAGATTTCATCTTTATTTTTTCAAAAATCAGAAGTTTTTTAATTACATACAATATTATTATAAATATATATATTATTTTTAAAAATATAATAATACAAAT
>CAIGRM010205353.1:0-10795 GCA_903798335.1 Fraxinus albicans | reverse complement strand
AAGTTCTCGCCAAATTGTTCTCGACGTGGTTCTGTGCAATTGTAAGCCCAAAAGTACCATGAGCTCACGTAACCTTGTGCAGAATTTCGTACCATTTCTGGAATGTACTAATGGACGAAAATTGACAACCGAGCTAAAGGTTATGCCTATTTTCATTCATGCTGCTTGTTTGCTGCTTGAATCGAGTTGATCCATTCGGTTTCTTTGATCCATTTGGTTTCTTCTTTCGAACCCAACATGAAACTTGTTTCTTGACTTGTTAACTTTGAAACTTCGGCCCCATCACTTGAACAAGCAATCTCATTGCCTCTTTCACCCGTTTTGTCCTCGAATGTGTTATCGGGCCTCCTTCGATAATCAACGGATCACATCCCAGGCTTGTCCTGGTCGGGCTCGACTTCTGGATCATATCAGGGAGAAGATTGGTTGAATGATAATTTAGTGGTTTACATGGGGAAAGTGATTTTTGAAAAATTTGATAAGGATGCAATATTGCAACGTTTCAAAATACGAGACTCCGTAGAATGAAGTTGTCTAAATTTACAATTACAGAGTAAGGTTGTATCGTGTATTTTTTTTAATATTTTGGATTGTATTGATTTATATTTTCATATGTATATAATTTTTACATTTTAGTGGATTTACATACATACATACATATATACATACATACATACATACATACATAATAAATGACCTCGATATTACAATCGTTGATTATCAACGGTCGATTGTCAATGTCCGCCCTAGTTGAACTCCGATCTTGGATTTACCATTGTGAATGGCCTAATATTTTAAATGAAGTCACTAATTTCGAGAAAGTGACCAAAGAATGGGCTTCTGAATATCTTTAGCAAAGCATTTAGCAAATTTGAAATCACGCCATATCTGTAAACGACATTAATGCTCCCACCTAATCTATTTTCAGGTTGTATGTAGAATTCCATTTTCTGATGCACAAACATACTCATACAACTAACATAATAAACAAATGGAAAATTGAAAATAGATTGGTGTATTAGAATTTTATACAACTTTAAATCTCGAGAAATTGAAAATCTAATTCTTAATTGTCAAGATCCTCTATTTCAAATTACCAAGAGAATCATTAAATACGAAACATATCTTAATTCATTGGGAATTATTCTTTATTACTGAATTTTGATTCCGGATCTTGAATCTTGAATATCAACTGCAATCTCTTCATGTTTAGCTTCTTAATCTCTAATCTTGAATATTGGCTCTTCGTGTTCTTGACTTTGGCTTATTGCTTCATAATCTTGATTACTTCAATTCTTTCTTCTTGATTGTTGATTTTTTGTTCTTGATTGTGAGTTTTAGATCTTCTCCTTCAATGTGCTTTCTCTTGTATTATGGTGATGAGATAATATAAAGAATGAGAATCGCATATAAATTGGGGACCATAACTCTATTTATATTTCCAATATGTATTTGGCCCATCGTCAAGTACAATCTCAATGGATCTGGTCTCTACACATATAATCTGACGCATACTTTATTTAGATGCCCAAAACTTATTATTCAATTCTTTATTAAATCACTTTAATTTGAGCTTAATTTTAAGATAATCTTTATACACAATTAATTACATATATCGGCCCACATGACATTTTCCAATTGGGCCACATATATTACCTTATAATGTGTGTAATTTCAAAAATTTTGCTATCATAATCGAAAGCATCTCCAAACAATCTCGCCCATCAATTAGGTTAATATAAGATTAAAGTGATTTTCGTTATAATTATCATAACTAAAACCTCAATGGTCACGTATAGCAATACAATCAAATGATATAGATGAAGTATGGATGTGTAAGATGAAAATTACATGTAATGTGATCCAAAACATGTCTATTTCCAGCTAGTCTTACCTTATTCTTTAATAAGATCAAACCAAAACTTTAATCAGAGTGAATCTGAACAAAATACTTTATTTGTGCAGAATAACCTGAATATCTTATAAGCATAGGATGTATCTGAATTAGACAACAGCGAAATACAAACTCCCACTAAATTGTTTATCATCAAAAGATGCAACATTCATATGAACAGTATGCTCATGAAAGACCATGGGTGGTAGCCCTTTAGGAAGCAAATCCACAATCATGGAGTTTGTTCTCATATGCTCTATAAAATCTAACCACTCACAATTCTTTCCTTAAAAATTGAGAACTTAATGTCTATAAACCTTGAAACCTCGACACTAACGAGCTCCTGTTGGAATACAAGACTAGTATGTCACAGAATAAGTTAAGAGGTCTTTCAATTCAATCCAAAATGTGCAGTCTAGTGACAAAATTTCGCGGTCATATTCCATGATCAGAATTAGAATATTCAATAATCTCCAATTGATCTAATTTCCTTATGTGATCATGTAATCCACTGAATACCCACTGGCTACTTTTCAAATATCCATCCCATGGTTACTAAAATATTTGCTCAATATTCCAACAATGGATGTTATATCCGAATGTGTGCAAACCTAAGCATACATTAAACTCCCAACTGCTGAAGCCCATGGAATTTTTTGTATTTCATTTTCCTTAAGTTTATCGTTAGGGCATTGATTTGAGACTAAACTTATCTCCCTTAACAATAGAGATATAACTTGGTTTACATTTTTGCATCCCAAATTTCTTAAGAAGCTTATCGATGTAGCTCTTTTGTGACAATTCAAAAATACCCTAAGAGCGAATCCCCGTGTATCTGTATCCCTAACACAAAAGAGGCGTTATCAAGATTTTTCATTTCAAGATTTCATGACAAAAATCTCTTAGTTTCGTGCAATAAGCCTATATCATTGTAGGCAAACAGTATGTCATCGTCATACAATGCCAAAAAAAATACTTACTCCCACTAAACTTGTGATATATACAACTATCAAATGCATTCATCTCAAAATCAAACGAGATGATTACTTGATGAAATTGTGATATCATTGACGAGAAAGTCTGCTTAAGCTTGCAGATAAATTTCTTTAATTTGTAAACCATCAAATATAGGTCAAGATAAAAAAACGTGTCACTAGTGTCATAATAGTTCAGTGGCAGTAAGTCTCTTTAATGTCAATGCCTTTCTTTCGAATAAAGTTATTTGGAACAAGACAAGCCTTATATCTATCCACATTACCCTTCGAATTCCCCTTCGTTTTAAATATCTATTTGCAATCAATGTGCTTTTCACCTTCGGGTAATAAGATAAGTTTCCAAACGTCATTGTCTTTCATGGACTTTATATCTTTATCCATGGCATCAACCCACTATTGAGAATTATTTCTTTGCATGCCTTGAAGAAAGTTGATTGATCGGATCTTCTTCCATCAATCCAATTCCATCCTTATTTTCTTGGAGAAAGATTATAAGTCATCAAAAATTGCATTTATCTTTTCTCTAGTGGATTTCTTTAATGGCATTTGTTCTTAAGGTTGTTGTGATAGCCTAGTGATAACTAACCAAGATGATGGGATCCAAGGAAAGCAACAAGCTATCGAGGGTTCGATGTATGTTTACAGGCTAAGGGCAAGTTCAACATCAAATAGAGACAATAAAGTCATGAAATCACTTGTTGAAGCTATGAAGTCTAAGAGGATGAAGTTAACAAGTCAAAGACGAAATTCCATGTTGAGCATGGGGGCAAAAATAAGATGGGTGAACATAATTCAAATAAAGGAGAAATAAGCTATTCAGGATAAGATATGGGAGGTGCAACCATTCCATACTGAACCAAAATTGAAGGCTATCAATTGGCATATGTGGCCACATAGATAGTACATTCCTGGGCACGGTTTTGCTTAAATTTTGCCTAAACTTCTGTTTTAGTTAATACTCTTTAATGATATCTTTTTTGATATCTTTTAGGGTCAGTTCCATTTTTAACTAGGTTTTTCGGATTCCATATAAATAGGATTATTCTTTTCATTGTGAAACACACAGTTTGTGAGATATTGTTACAAGCCATATTGTTTTCTACTCATTCTTCATTTAATTAATTCTGAACTTATTAAGAGTTAAATTTTGGTGGCGTTCATCAATTTAAGTAAGGTTCATAAGTTTTGCGATCATGGGGTCAAGATACTGTTAGCGATTGTCTTGATTCTTTGGTTCAATAATTTATTGGGTCGAGCTTTTCAAACATTGATTTTTCTTGGGTTTGATCTAATCTATCATGGGTTTCATAGTTTCAATTGCTACGTGAGTTCGCACCAGTTGGTATTAGAGTTTGGCTCCAAAAATCAAGGTTATATCATTTAATTCATTGTTTATTTTTTTGGTTTGAGTCTTCATCTTCGTTCTTCATGTCCTTCATGTTTTGAGTTATTCAATCCAACAAAAATACCAAAAAAATTCAAAATTTTTTGTGCATTAAATTAGTGCCCAAATCAATCTCTTTTCGATTTTTTGGTTCTTTGTTGAATTCTCGCGTATTTAGTTAAAAAAAATTGAAATTTACAAAAAAAAAAAAAAAAATGGTGCCCAATTTGAATTCAAAAAACACTTTCTTGAATTTATCCTTGGCAATTCCATTCAAAATTCAAATTTCTAATTCTTGAATCATTCTAAAGTCACTTTCCTTACTAAATTTTTTTTTTGAACTCCACAAGGGTTGAATTCTTTATTGAGATCAATTAAATCTTTAAATCACTTATAAGGAAGCATTGGGTGGAAAAAGATAGAGTGATGAGACTAATAGAGGGAAAATTAAAATTGAGTGATACACGAGTGAACACATGTGAGGCAGATATTATTCTAGATTTAGGATGTCCGACAAAGACGATTCTACTTCAAGCGGGAAGAATAATCAAATCATCATGACAGAAGAGATGATACAATGATTTGAAAGTTTGTTTGATGATATTGGAGATAGAATGAATACGAAAGAGGCGTGGATGGAGAGGCAAAACGCACTGCATGCTAATTTGAATAGAGAACAACCTAAAGAAGTTCCTAACATAAAGAGTCAAGGTAGGTGGGATCTTATAGATGATACTGGTGGTAGAAATAAAGCAGGTAGTGGGATTGATGATGATGCATTGGTGGAGATTGAAATAGGAAGGATAAGGAATAGAGGAAATATACATGATATGAGGGCTAGAGATTATGTTGGAGATGGAGGTCACCATGGCCTGATTTTTGAATGGTTTGAATAGAGAGGTAGCTAATGTAGTAGAACTAAAACATTATATGGAGTTGGAGGATATGTTACATATAGTTATGAAGGTGGAAAGGTAGTCAAAGAGGAAATGGGTAGTTAGATATCCATCGGGTTCTTCGAGTTCTAACTCTTCATGAAAACTAAAGTTTGATGATAATAGAGGTGATGGGGGCTATTTCAAATAGTAAGACCAAACCACCAAGGGGAAAGAAGGAAGTTACTTGCAAAATTACACCCAAAATGGATTCACAAACTTCTAAGAATCGGGATATCAAATGCTTTAGGTGTTTGGGATCAAAGCATATTGCTTCTCAATCTCCAAACAAAAGGGCAATAATTTTATGTAACAATGCAGAAGTCGTGAGTGTTGATGATGGTGATGGTGATGGTGATGGTGATGATATGCCCATGTTAGAGGATGCTAGGGATTGTGATGGAGTAGAGTACTCGCTACGAGGTGAGTTACTTATGATATGCATGCTCTCAATATACAAATTAAATTGGACGATCTGGAGCAGCAACAAATACTAGATGCCATGTCAAAAATGAGGTGTGTAATTTGATTATTGATAGGGGTAGTTGTACTAATATTGCTAGTACTACTCTTGTTAAGAAATTTGAATTGACTACGATAAAACATCCTAAGCTTATAAATTGTAGAGGTTAGATAAATGTGGAAAGGTTAAGGTATGTAGTCAAGTTTCGGTGAGTTTCTCAATTGGAAGATATAGTGATGAAGTGATGTGTGATGTAGTTCCTGGGCATATTTTATTGAGAATGCCATGGTAGTATGATAGGAAGGTGAAACATAATGGATCAAGTATAGGTAGAACTTTGTAAAAGATGTGAAATGTGTTATTCTTGTACCATTAACACCACATCAGATCTATGAGAATCAATTAAGATTGAGAGGTAAGGAAGAAAAGGAAAACAAGGAAAGGTGAAATGAGATTAGGAGAGAAGATAGTGGAGGTGGCTAATTGTGAGAAAAAGAGTAGAGCAACAAGAGAAAAAAGAAATTGAGTTTACTAAGAGGAGAGGAAAATCAAAAGTAAGTTTCTATGAAAAAAATAGTAGGATTGGGAGAGTTTTAGAGAACTAACAAATTCCTCCACAATTTAGATATTTCTTTATTGTAGAAACTCAAAGACTTGTTTCATGAAGACTTATTTAGAGGGATACCACCCACTGATTCGATGCAAGTGGAGAACTTGATGAGCATTGAAGGAGAAGCATTCCACTATGGTGTGGTAAAGAATCAATATCCCATACATAGGTTAGATGATGGTCTGGCATGTAGTAATATTTTTTCACATGGGGCATCCACTTTTACACATTAATGCACCTAATGTTTCTATGAGAGTAATGAATCATTTGTCATATGCATTCATAGGCAATCAATTACTAGTTAATAACATTATAGTATGTTGCAAGAAATTAATTGAGCATTATAGACAATTAGGATGCATTGTTGGTGATTTGAGACATGAGAATCTATATTTCAATCTTGAAATCCTTAACTATTTTGGATTCGAATTTATGGAATATGTTGCGATCTACTACACGCTTTGATATGGTTTATGATTTAAATCTGTTAACTTTGTTTGATTTAGTTCATTTAACTATTATTGTAAGTAGTAATTTAGATGGAAAGCAGGAGATTGAATTATATGCATCTCAAGGTAGTCAAAGAAAGAAGTGTAACGTATTTGAACCAAGAGATTGGGTTTGTGTGCTTAGGTAAAAACAGTGTTCCAAAATGCGGAAAAATGCGCCGATTAAACACGCCTAAGCGCGACACGCGACTAAAACGCGTCGCATACCCTGAATGCGCTTGAAAATGCGGTCAAACCTTTTTGTTGACCGCTTATGCGCGAATACACAAAATTCAACGCGCCTAAACGGGATTAAGCACGCTTAGGCGAGCCTAATCGCGAACGATTTGTAACAGTTAATTGCCTTTACAAAAATAACATTTTATCAACTCCATTGGTGGGCTCATCCAATGCATTGACAAGCCCATTTAACGGGTTGAGCGGTGCACCATTTTATAAGGGATTATTCTCCCACTGATATAGCCTACATCCGATGTGGGATATGGTTTTTTAACCAACAGCTACAGTCGCATCCAAAACTACATTTTTCTCTCACCAGAAAACTTAAACTCGTGTCCAGACTCCAGAGACGGACCCCGTTGTGGAGGAGAGGAGAAACGTTAGAGTGAAAGCAACGATGCCAAATCTCTTCTCAATTCCTGATTTGGGGAATCCAATATTGATGTAAATTATGCCTAAAACAAGGCCAACTCCCTGTGCCTGTAAGGTGTTTGTGAAAAGTAATTGCCTTGTTCTGTAGATGATTTTCAGGATTCTTGAGCTTCTATACCTGATAGTGAACTAACTGTATAATCAAGCAAAAATCAAGATTAATTTTTTATTTGGGTCGTTTTAATTAATTTTTCGAAATTAAGTATGGATCATGTGATTGGAGGTAAATTTAAGCTGGGGAGGAAGATTGGAAGTGGATCTTTTGGAGAGCTTTATTTGGGAGTAAATATACAAACTGGAGAAGAAGTTGCTGTGAAGCTGGAATCTGGTTTAACATAATTGTATTGGAGTTCAAAGAAGCTGGAATTAGTATTGCTGCTGGTTATTGCAGTCCTCTTTGTACTATCGCATATTTGTTATCCATGGTTTTTTTAGTTAAGAGAGCCCCTTCTTTGAATCTTAAAGCTTGGTAGGTCTGAGATAGTTGTGGAAGGAATTGAAATGAGCTTGATTCTGTAGCTGTTCATTTACCATTTTCATGAAAGAACTATAGTTTGCCTGATGCAAATATTCCAAGTCCAAGTGCTGGAAAAAGAGACGTGCTGGAATTGGAGACTGACTTGTTGGAATCTTGGATGGCCGACATTCTTGGGATTAATGGATTTAAATATGTTTTGTTTTGTTCTTATCAGTTTGTTTTGTTCATACTTCATTGTCATCTTTCTAGATTTTTGCATCGGTAACAAGCTGGTTTCTTTTGCATCTATAAAGATTGAATGAGGAGAGTTTATGCAGGCAAACACTTAAAATTCTGCACTAGGCTGTTTTTACATTAGGTTGCTTCCTTTTATTTTGATGGACTTCTTTAATTCTTTTGTTATCCTACCAGGTGATCTTCTTTGTATTTCTTCTATTCCAGCATTAGAAAGCCAGTGATAATGTCCAATTGGTGTACTGGTTTTATACCTTAAACTTGACAAAATGAGTCCTGAACTAGTTACTTAATTACATGCTCATCATGAGCATTTGATACACCTCTTCCTCTTCCTCTGAGTCTTGTATTGGACCAGTTGGGATGTAGTCTGAGTCTTGCATTTGGTTTCCATTTTTTGCATCAGATTTGTTCTGTGATGCACCAGATTTGTTCCCAGATTTGCAGTTGGGATGTAGTCTGTGAGGCGCATAAACTCTGGGATTTGTTCCTAGATTTTCAAGGCCAAGTTCACTAGTTTGAAAAATGCACTCGAGTATTATATTAAATTAAATGTAAAAATTTAAAATTCTTCTAACATTAATTAGCTATATTATAGTATCATATTAAAGGTAAAAAATCTATTTTTTTATATAAAAATATATTTAATGTCTTAAAAATAATTAAAATAATATTAAAAATACGAAACGCATTATGACGCTTATTCTTCGCATTGACACGCCTAAACTTGTGATTCTTGATTCTCGACCTCGACGCATCGCAACGCATTACGCATTTTAGAACACTGATCTTTCGCATTACGCCTTTTAGAACATTGGGTAAAAATGACTTGATAGAACTCAAAGAAGGTCAATATTACATCCTAGGAGAGGTGGACCATTCTACGTTATTGCAAGGATTGAAACTAATGGCTACAATTTGGATTTTCAATGTAAGTTTATGATAATTTGAATTTCTATTGTTTCTTATCTTTCTCTCTTTGATGCAGGTACAAATTCGAGGTCAAATCTTTTCGAAGAGGGAAATGATGATGCGATCCATGATACAAGGAAAAGTTCGGGCAAAGTTCTATTGATTGTTGAGGAAGGGCCATGATTAGATCGCGTCATCGCAAGCGAAGCAGGTCAAAGAAACAATGAGACTACGTGCTCAAGTCACGTTGGATGAAACATGGACCATGACAAACAAAATGACAAGTTTCATGTTGGACATAGGAGATTAAATGAAGTGGAGAAACTTGATTCAAACAATGGACGGAGAAGGTACCGCATAGTTGTTCTGCATGCCCCTTTACCGAAATTGCAGATGAGGAGTTTAGTTGGTCTATGAGACCACATAGATTTACATTATGCGGCTGCATAGTATATTTATGACCGCGAATTTTTCAAACTTTGCACAATTTTCTATTTTAGTTAAAACTCTTATATGATATATTTTTGATATCTTGTAAGGCTTAATTTCGTTTTTAAATATGTTTTATAGGTTCCATATAAATAGGACTCATTCCATTCATTGTAAACAACACAATTTGAGAGATGTTATTGCTAGGCATATTGCTTTTTTTTTAATTCTTTATTGAATTAATTTTGAACTTATCAATAATTAAATTACTGCAGCGTTCTACAATTTAAGTAATGTTTATAAGTTTGTGATCACGTGGTCAAAATATTGTTAGCGATTGTCTTATTTTTTGGTTCAATAATTTATTGAGTTGAGCTTTTCAAACATTGATTATTGGCTTTCTTGAGTTTGTTCTAATTTTGTCGTAGGTTCCGCAACTACTACTGCTACATGGGTTCGCGTCATCAAGTATCTAATTTATAGAGGAAGAAATGTTGTAAGTGAAGTGCCGCGCTCCAAACTCAGTAACCTTTGCCAAGGATAGCAGCTTTTGATGTCGCTAACCTGTCACCCTTGCATCGCTTGAACGTCAGAAATAGAAACTTTGTCTCTTGCGTGTCGCTCGAGCGATTGCCTCTCCACTCGAGCTTTAGGCGAGCAACGAAGTTAGATAAATTTTTAGCCAGTTTCCTCTCTTTGTCCTAACTTTAGACTATAATTTCTCATTCACCTAAAATTGGTTTGGAGACGGAGTTAGATAAATTTTCAACCAGTTTCCTCTCTTTTTCCTAACTTTAGGCCATAATTTCTCATTTACCCGAAATTGGTTTGGAAATTTCAAATATACCACGACGATCTATTCAACGAGTAGAACAAGTTAATCTATTTATTTTCATAATTTGACTATTGGATCAAGTCCGAATGTTTGGTTGAAACTGACACAGAAGTTACTTTTCCAGATTTATACTTTACACCCATTTTGGGATCTTAAAATAAAAGGAGTAAATTTAAGTATAATAAAGCGATGTGGAATTTTAGATTAATTTTAACTGGTAATACTTGTATTTTTAAAATGTTTACCTATAATACATGTAGCTGAGTTGCTTGATATATATTAAGTTAATTAATCTAATTTATTACTCATTCAAAATGTTGACCTTAAAAATTGGTCGAACAGAATCCCTGTCACGTCCTCTCTACGTGGATACCACCTGCACACGGAACACCCCCTTAGGAGGCAAAAGGCCGCCGGCCGAGAAAAAGGTCCGGCGACTGCTCGCACTCCGACGGTCAAGTCAACT
>CAIGRM010205351.1:0-13120 GCA_903798335.1 Fraxinus albicans | reverse complement strand
ATCAAGACTTGCGTTGACCCTCTTTGCACTTGCCCGACTACCACCAGCTTTAATCGTCCCAAGCATCTCTTCTCACCCTAATCCTTTCACCTTTATAGTGGATATATTTCCATTTGCTTAGGTACTTGGATAAAACCAGTCTCTGCTTGTCTTCTTGACCTATCATTTGGAAGGCACGTGCAACTCTTCTGATGGTATCTTCATCTGGCTTCACTTCCAACTCCTCCATGTCAGCAAATGCCTGAAGACATAAATTGGGAAACAATGAACTTGGTGCATGTTTGCTAAGCAGTACTAGATAAGACTCAACATCATAATTAACAAGAATTTAGCTTATTTTCTTTCTTAATAATGTCCAGCACTATCCATTCATCCCTATCAAACATGCCATTTGAATACTATAAACATGTCGAGAGCTGCTTTTGAGCTTTATGGGAAAATTGCAGAACCAGTTTTCTTAATAACAGAGACCAAAACAGACGCACATTCTGAATATTACCTCTATAATCTTTTCTGGTACATTGTGATGATCATACAAAGAGATCATTCGAGAGAATAGCCTTTTCGAGATAGAGCGTTCATGTGTATGCAAAATCATATTCCATAACGATTCCGCTTCATCTACCCTTCCATCCATATCAAATGCCAATAAAAGGGTGTCATAAGTTCCCATTGTTGCTCCCTGACCTTTGCTCAACATCCACTTGGCCACCTGAGCATTAGGAGAAGCAACGTAGAACCAGAGTCAAGGCAGTGACAATCAAAATAATCAGAAATCAAACCTATGTTCAACCAACCAGACTATAAATCATGTATATGGGATATGGCAATATGCCCAAGTAAATTGGCTCAAAAATGATCACAGAATGAAGTTGCTTGGCATTTCATACCAAGAAGAGCAAGGGCCAGTTTGGCGGGGCGTTTGAAAAGCCAAAAAAGGCTTTCGAAACTAAGAAGTTGTTGGGCCTATTTTAATCATTTTATGAAAGTGTTTTGTCTAATTAAAAGAGTTTTTAAATGAAGTTGCCCAAGATATCTTCCTCGGGAAGCTCTTCCAAAAAAAAAACCCGGGAAGCATTCACCTACTTTAATGAATCTTTTAACAGTCCAACGTTATTCCTTACATTGTAGACAACAAAATAAAATTCCACCTCCTTCCCAAATTTAAAAAATAAAAAGGGGGCTGTCGATTCTTATCAACTAAAAAACAAAGAAAAAACAAATTCTAATTATTTTATTTATTTTGAGAATAACCTTAATTCATTTTTTCATTAAGGGTAAGATTATCATTGTCAACACTATACTATAATAGCTCATGGCTTATTCATACCAAACAAAAGTAAAAGCTCTTTAAGAAATTAGTTTCCAGACACTAATTCAAAAGCTCTGGCTTCTACTTCTCTTCTTCTTTTGCTCAAAAGTAGAAATAGAAGCTGTCCCAAACAAGCCCTAACATATTTATGATCATAATATTTGAAGCATATTTACTCGTCAGTACATTGAAAGTCATCAGGGTATAACTCAACAGAAGTGCAAACCTAAAAAGACTTTACACTGATCATATTCTTAAGCAAATTGCTCTTGCTGCTGATTTTATGGGGGAAACTAGGAGATGTTGCAATATAAATGAAGAATAGAATAGTTAGGCAGGAAAGTCGCCAATTTTATCCACAGTAAGCTTTATAAATGTACATTCAAAAGAAATGACTGCATTCAAGGTCATTGAATTAATGTCAAATTGTGAAATAAAAATTCAACTCTTAATAAAACTCAAAACTTACAATACAGTTTTGAAGTTTCATACCTGGATAACTCGCTTCCACTGATTCCTCTTCCTTAAGATTCTTAAGGCCTTGGCGGCGGCAATTAATGGAAATTCTGTCTCCCAAGCTATCCATCTATCCAGTGCACCATAAACTGCATCTTTTTCATTTGGAAGTCCAGACATCTGCCAATTCACAATTGCTTCTTGAAGAGTACTATAACACTCAAATTTATTTTGAGTGTACATGATGAAAAGAATGCAACTATAGAACTCAATCATCGCTTTAAACTCAACAGTGAGTGTTTATAAAATCAAACAAGTGACATGTCTAGTTATACATACAATTCGAACAAGATTTAATGCCTTTTGTCCAGAACCAACAGAATCTCGTTTATTCCACAAGTGGTGTTCTTTCTTTCCGGCCCTTTGAATTATTTTCCTGCATTTCCCAGGAAGAAAACTAGTTATAAACGTAGAAGAGACACAAAATAAATTCTAGCAAAAAACTCAGACAAGTTTCGCCCAACACAATTCATCAAAATATATCGCCATTGATTGCCAACACAAAAAATCCATCCACTTGGAAATGCTAAATATGATCACACTTAAAGGAGAAGAAAATCACCTACTTGTCACCTGAGTTGGATTTTAATAAAGGTCGACAATGGGGCAGGTTAACAGCAGAGATGCCTATTACCTAAGTAGCAAGAAAATATATTTATTTGATAAGAATATCCAAAATACTTAGGGCTGTTAAATGAAAAAACAATAACCTTCTCTGCAACAACAGTGAAATTCTTCGCCTTGGGGACAGAAGAAATACTGGATTTCAAAAACATGCATTTGAGCAGAGGATTTACTCTATCACCCGAAATCTGAGAAGAGTTTACAAGAAGGTACACGTCAAGAACACCAATTACACAGCCCGGAAGGTAAGTCAGGGGCAAAAAAAAGTTTAACCTGATTTTGTCCAATTGATCGAAATTCAATACAAACTGGATCTATACGACTCAAGAGCATCATAGTTGTGTCAAAAAGTTTTGCCAATGACGATTCTAAAATCTGCAAATATGGAAAAAGATCGAACCTTTAATATCCAAACAAAGAACACCGCAAAAAAATTAAAATAATAAATAAATAAATAAAAATTAATAGGTATGCAAATCTGTGAGAAATCGCATTAGCGTGTTTGGGCGCGAGAGAAAGAGACGAAGGATAATGACATGCCAGGAATTTCTGCAATCCCCTGTTTCAGTTGAAATTGCACTGTGGATTTTATTAAAAATTTACTTCTATAAAGTATTACAGTAAACTTTACCAGAGGCTTGTAGGGATATATTCCTCCAAAATTATTTTTAACTGCACATTCTACGAGATTTATAATTTTTTCTACTTTTCAAACAAAATACACTTTTCCCTGAGCAGAGTCATGCACAACTTATTTGGTAGGAATTTTTTGAGGAAGAATTGATTTTTGAATAGTGATATGATGAGAAATATGTGGTTGAAAAAAAGAAAAATTTATTGATGTGATGAAAAATATTATTTTATTGAAAAATATGTGGTTGAAAATGAGAATTGATTTACTGTAGAATTTGAGAATCTCTCCCAAACACCCCCTACGCTTTGTCAAAACATGCTTATATTTTTATAAAGCAATTAACACTTTGAAGCACGGACTAAAATATAGCCCCAATGCCTCGTTAGGGAATTCATATTACTAAAAATAAAATCATAATCTCCTTGCGTGCAAGGAATTTTAGAAAGAGTCATTGAAGTTTATTATGCCCTTGTTTGGTTTGAATTAAAATTTCAAGTCAAAATTAATAATTAATTTTAACTAAATATTTCATCAACTTTCAAAATTTATTAAAATATTAATTTTAATCTAAACCAAACATAAGTTTATTTTAAATCAATCGTTGAACTTAACATGAGCGGACTGACCAAATAAACCACATGGCAAACAGAAATGGGTATCTTGACAAAAAAAAAATGGATATTTTACGTGGAAATTATAGGGGCTGGGTTAATGGGCTGTATATTAGTCAGTGTTCTAAATAGCGGGAAAAAGCGCCGCTATAGCGCGAAAAAAATGCGACGCTTTTGTGATATGCGCGTAAAATAGCGGACAATCTATTTTGTTGACCGTTTTAACGCGCTATAGCGGCACATTGCGCGATTAAGCGCGCTATAGCTGCGCTTTTTCCGGTTATTTAGAACACTTCTTAATAGTACATGTGTATGTTTATTTTTATATAATAAAAATTATTTTTTAATATAAAAATATATTTATTATATTTAAAATAATATTAAAAATATAAAACGAGTTATGGCGCTTATTCTCCGCATTGACACGCTTAAACTTGTGATTCTTGATTCTCGACCTAGACGCTACGCAACGCTTTACGCTTTTTAAAACACTGATATTAGTTAAGTAATTGTACATTTATTTTTAAAATACTGTTTTTTATTCTTTTTTTTTATTCTGATTGTTATGCTTTTGCAAAATTGTGCTCCGCGCATTCCACCATCACTATTTTTGCCACCGCCACTATCACTTATAATTTAGGGGCCATTTGATTGTCAAAGGTGGAAAGACTTTCCAATTGCATGTAAGTTGAAAAATAAAAATTTAAGTACCCCATAAATATGCATTTTCTATGAAATTGGCAAAAAAATAAGTTTAAAGTGATTGTACTGTAAAATTTGAATTTCATTTCCACTTTTGTATCAAACAGTCAAAGTATAAATTGAATTTGATAAAAACCACGTAGCAATAGTAGTTACGCAACCCATAACGAGATTAGAATCAACGCAAGAAAGCTAATAAATTGAGGTTTTGAACTCGACCCAAAATTAATTAACAAAGGAACCAAAACAATCGCCGACAATATATTGACATCTTGATTACACGACTTGTTAATCAAACTTGGATGTTTGAATGCCACAAGAAATTGATTCTTGATAAGCTTGTAATTGCTCAATGAAGAACAAGGGATTTGAAAGCTAAAAGCATCACGATTAATTCTCAATAATAATAATAATAATAATATAGGTTGTCCATACAATGAATTATTTATAGAAAAAGCCTAAAAAACCCCAGTTGAACCAGAAATAACTTGCTAGGATTACAAAAGATTGCGATAAAAATAAAATTCTAGTAAAATAAGGAAAATCTAGGAAAATGAAATTTTCTCCTCCCGTTTGAACCCGCATAGCAGAAATAACTATGCGGTCGCATAGTTATGAATTTAAGCCACCTTGTTTTCTGCCTCGATCAACGTGATCCATTGGAGAATAGAGTTGCAATCTAGAAACCAAATAGCAATCGCGAGCCCCACCCCCCTTGAGAGGCCCATCCAATGTTGTAACCAAGTGTTGTACAAAGAAAATTATTTAATTCTCCCTGTACAACACTTGGTTGCAACATTGGATGAGCTACTCAAGGGGGGTGGGGCCCGTGACCAAATAGCAATTAAATAATTTTCTTTGTACAACACTTGGTTACAACATTGGATAGGCCTCTCAAGGGGGGTGGGGCTCGCGATTGCTATTTGGTTTCTAGATTGCAACTCCAATGGATCACATTGATCGAGGCAAAAAACTCCATTCTCCACCCCCTTTCTGAAAGGTCGTCATCCAATGTTGTGACCAAGTGTTGTACATGTAGCATTCCTCATAGCAATTTTAGTTCTTGAAAAGTTCCAAACAGTGTTCCTGGTCAAGGTTCCGACTCCAGAACTTCTTGTAATACTCCTCGTATGTGAAATCCCGATAAATGGATAGAGATCCGTCGTTTGTAAGAGCCTTTGGAGAAACGATCATCGCACTATCGCACGGGCAGAGGAAGGAAGCTACCGACAATCTTGGTTTTTCTGCATTTACCACAGCTCGATGCCAAATGCTTTTGTATTTTCCATTACTCAAAGCCTGGAGAAAGTCATTCTTGGTTATGATCCCAATTCATATTATAAGCAAGTTATAAAGAGGCTCAGCTCGGCCATTGCCATCACTAACTATATCAATAATTTATTTTCCTAGTAGCACCAAAGATCAACCTTACCTGCAATTGATCACCAATATTGATGACAAAAGCATCCGGGTGGGGTTTTATTGCTAACCATTTGCCATCTTTCAGAACTTGAAGGCCCGCAACTTGCGAGTCTTGAAGGAGAATGGTCAGGGCATTGGGATCCGTATGTGCTGGCAATCCATAAGTTAGTTCGGGTTCTGGACATGGTGGATAGTAGTTGACGGCCATGTGTTGCCCTTGTTCTCCCAACACATTCTTAAGGCTCTCTTTATCTAATCCAAGGCTCTCTGATATTACCTCCTGCAATCTGAACCCAAGTTGTCGAACTTCCATACAATAATTGCTGGCAATATCCCTACAAAACGCAAGAAATATGTCATTATATTCTTTTGCATGCAATAAAGATGGCTTCCTAAAGATGATACAGTTGGTGATTGTGGAACAGATCAAAGAATTACAGGAACAGCTTTTGTAGATCTACATCCTTGAATTGCTTGTCGATGCATCATGCTAAAAAAAAAAAGGCTAAATAGTTTATCAGATAACCTAGAGCGTTGCTAAAACAAATAGCCTTTAAAATTTATATAGGCAACACGCAGAATGTATGATATTATTCAAGTACCATTCTGTTAAAAGTTTTATTTTCTTATAGGCTCCTAGTCATAATAGTATGCAATCTCGGCTGAACAGGTTAGAAGAGGGAGAGGAAAACCAAAACTAACATGATTAGTCATACTTTCTAAGGATCTGATTGCATTGAATCTCCAGGCAATGAACAAACAAAGTGGTGGAAAAGGATTCATGTAGCAGTCCCCAAATTTCTGGAAAACAAGGCTTTGTTTGTTGCTCTAAGCATCAATAGATACTTCTATTTATATTGTTTAAACTCGACGCTACATATCCATTCCAATTAAGAAGATTCCTAGGTATAATCTCGTGGACTATTGATATCGAGATACAAGTAATTTTAGAAAGGAAAATAGTTGCCTTAGTGCCTTACTTAAAAGAAGACGGAATGGTAGGCCACTCGGGTACATATTTCTCCAATGGATAGCAATGTAGCCTGAGATAATCTCTCCAATTATGAACAGTCTCCTTCTTCACATTAAAACTTGTAGACAATCTCATTGTCTTGGACGGGTCATCGGAGTACAGCTTCATTTTCTCTTCCACCGGTAAACTAAAAAATTCATGACCCACTGCTAACATTTGCTGGATTGTTTCCTTGGATAATCCATGATTGATCACCTGATAACACATGTACAACAGCAAAATATGAAGAAACTGTAGAGGCTTTGGGCTAAGCTAAGCTTGAACAGTTGAGTATATGTAAGTCCTAAATAAAATTATTGTTGTCAAAATTGGAATTGTTACATATTTTGACAGCAAGCTAAGATTTAATTCAGAAATGTATCAGAATCTTTTTAGCGTAAGTAAGAAATAAGTAAGTTATCCAAATATGTTTTGAAGATAAAAAGTTGCTCAAAGGTAACTCTTTTTTTTAGCTTAGCCAAGCACATATATGTTGCTCTAAGCATCAACACATATGATGGTGACTAAAGAAGATAGTTGGACATTGTCAAATAACCTGAAAAAAGCCGTATTCGCAACATGCATCGCCTATTTGTTTGGTTATTAAGCTCCTGTCTCCACAACCCAAGTCAATCACAGGAACATTCTCGCAGTCGGCAACTTCAGATAACTTCGGCCTTTCAGATTGAGGACGGATGTAATTTCTAGGGAGGCTGGAGTGCCGGATTCCACTGGAGATAACTTTCGTTTCCAAGGATTCCATTGTCTGAATTTTAAGAACGCTTCGGCAACTTCAAGGAAGGTGTAATAAGATGCAGGATGCACCAACGATTTTCCACATTCGTGGCTGCCTAAAATTGTAGACATGGTAACGAAGACGAAATATAAATATATTATAAGTATATACAGTAAATTCTTTATACTATTTCTCAACATTTTAAACGTATTACTTATTTTCCAAAACAGCATAGTATGAATACAGTAAAGTAACATTCAGTTTACAATATTTTGCAATTTTTCAAATCAAAACAAAAAATTACTAGGTGTAAAGGTAAAAAGGTAATAAAATCAAACCACCAGCCCCCGTCCCACCATGCCCACTTTAGATTTTTTGGCCATCTCCAGCTCCTCCAAGAGACATAGGCGTAGGGAAGGGGGTATGCAGCATTAGGGTTAGGGAGATTTTGTTTCATTTTCCTCCTTCCTTTTCTTTTTCTGATTTTCTTTTTCAGTTGAAAACAAAGATATAATTGCCTCTCCAAAAAAAATATTTTTTTTTTACAGTCAAAAGGACGAAAGCCATCTACTAGGGACCAAGTTGCCACAATTTAGAAACAAAATATTTTTGATTGACCGAGCCAGCATCCAACCAAAACCATCTTTCTATCACTCTCTTAGCCTCCCAAACTTCGAATTTCCACTCCGCCATCGATAGTAAATCAGCAGAACAATCAAATCCGATATAATGAATAATATCAATCAATATTTTATATAGATATACATGTGAGAAAGGGTGCAAGTAATGTGTGGATGTTGTTCAAAGCCACTGTAGTTGATAGTGTGAACCCGATAGTTGAACTTAGCTAAATTAGCTAACTAGCCCATTAAACAAATTGTCTTAAGATTTATGAAATTGTTTTTATTTTCACAAGGTTGCATTGCATATGATTAGCAAGCTTGTGTGCTCGTAAATCACATAGAAAAAAGGTTCAAACAGAACAATTTTCCGTAATCGAACAACCAATCTCCTGATTAATAACTTGTGTCATACCCTTTATCACGATTAATAACAGCTACCACTCTTAACAATGTTAATCTTTTAAAATGGAACTCGTACTATAAATTCAACTCACGTTGGTCATTTCTGTATCGAAAAGAAATTATCTTACGAAGAAACTAAGTTGTCATCCCATAAAGTGCACACCTTTTAAATAGCAACAACAAAGACAAGCTAAGCCTTGTTCACAGTAAATTAAGGATTGGCTTCATGAATGCTATGTCTAGCTTAATTCCATTGTGTTATTAACTATAACTAGATACGAAAACTTCAATTATAAAGCAAATAAAACAGCAAATTAAAGAAAATCAGATATAAAAAGTGAGGGAAAAGGGGGACCTGGGCGCCTTCTTTTTCAATTGGTTCAAATGTTCAACCAAGTCTGGTTCGTACAGATATATCTAATATCAACTTAGATTCCAATCTTCTCTCTCTATATATACACACACGACACGATGAGAACAGAGAGGTTTTCAATTTTAATTAAACAGGAAAGTAAACAAAAACGGCCGAACATAAAGAAGAAATTACAAAAGAATAAGCAAATTACCGACAACACACGAACCGCCCTTGATCTTGCATTTACAAATTACAGATGTCGTTTCAATACATGACCTCATTTCCCTGACGCCATCGGGTGACATCACACGCTGCATCGTACAATTAACAATTGAACATTGCATTTATATTTAGGTCGGCAGAGCATTGGAGGATGAGGATCTGGGTCAAATACGAGAAGGATTTTTTATTTTTGTTTTTTATTTTTTGTTTTTGTATTTTCTTCTGAGTGTTCTGGCACAATACTACGTGTTCGATACGGACGAGACATCATCAGGATAATTGCAACATCTGGTCTCTGACCTATTGTAAATGAGGCAGATTGAATATTAACCTTTAAAAAAATGAGCAAAATCGTCCCTATGACCAAAGTAGTCAAACTTTTTTTTTTTTTTTAAATTATCAAGAACACCTAACAAAAACAAGTCTCCTCTAAAAATTTTAGACAACAATTTAAATTGAGAAAATGTGTCAAAATGTGTTGAGCCCATACGTGTATTAAAACGGTTAAGGATGATTAGTGCAATAATGAAAATTTTGAAACCACCTTCGTCCTTTTTGAAATTGTGAAGTGACTTTCCACTGAATCAAATGGTTAAGGATGATTAGTGCAATAATGAAAATTTTGAAACCAGCTTCGTCCTTTTTGAAATTGTGAAATGACTTTCCACCGAATCAATTATCGAAAAACAATATGAACCATGCTGCACTGTCAGGCCTGTAAAAGGTCGGCAGTGCAAATGTGAGGTGGGGGTAGGTGTTTAAACATTTGGGGGGTTTAAACACTCAGGACCCATCTCATGTGAGAGCTTTTGCTCCATCGGCCTTTTACAGGTTTGACAGAGCAGGTTAATCCAAACAATATTTAAATATATATGGGAAGTTGGTGTTGGGCTCTGCAATCGGAAATGCACTACACGTACAGAAATAATACAGACAAGACATGTACAAGGGGTGCGTGGTTTATTTTTTTTCAATATAAAATTAACATGGGCCCACCCCATGTTTCTTTTCTGATTTTCTTCTGTGAAACAGTATTATGTAGAAGCAGAATTTTTGCTGCAACAGTAGTTATGGATCCTTAAGTTTGAGAAGTGAGACTTTATGTCCTTAATTTATTTAAATCTACAAATCTTATGTAGGTGAAAACAACGATGTAGATGTTCAAATTGCATGTAACTTTCCCAAAACCGCTTAACATTTCTCTTCGAGTCAATTGAAAGTCTTTCATATTGATTATTTCCACCTAGATTTACATATTTAAATGGGTATGAGACATATAACATCACTTTTTAAAGTTAAGGACTCAATATCACACTTCAAGAAAGGTTAAGCAACCGATCCTAATCATCTATCAAGAGAAATATGTAACAGAATGTGTCGATAATTCTTCATTTGAAGTATCAAGTGTCGTAAATAAAATTTTGGCACCTAGGTTAAGAGTTGAGGGTCCTATAACACGTTAGCGCTAGACGACCCAACATGTAAAAAGTCCTACCCCGAGCTGATGGGCATATATTGACAGGCTAGCACGCATAAGAGAATGGTGAGGTCTACCAAAATTAGTACCATTGCCAAATTTAATTAAAACGATTTGATTTACACTTCTAATTTTTCATAAATAACAAACTAATCTACACTGTTGCCAGTTTGCCACACCGACACAGCAATTTTAAAACATGAAAAATAAGTGTTAAATCCATAGTCAAAAAATATATATATATTTTTCACGTGTACACATAAAAAAAAAAGAAAAAAAAAGGTAACCTCTGAAAGCACCTAATATTCTATTTTACAGTGACAATTAAACAAATAATGTCTTCTTAAATAATTAGAAATAAACCTTTTAAACGTTTAAAAAATTGTAAAACGCGTTTCAAATTTGTGCATGATTCATGATTTTCGAGTCATACTCCTAACCACCAAAGGAGAAACTACGAGCGTGTTTGGTTCTGCTAAAAATTAGGGCTGTTTGTGGGTCGATTCTGTTCGATTCTAAAGAGACCCGAACCGACCCAAAACTTTCGGGTATTTAATAAATGGACCCGTTGGGTCCAAATATAATTATGGAACCGTTCGGGTTCGGTTCGGTTCTATTCGGTTCCATTCAGTTCTGTATCATAATCAATTTTTTTAATATTTACTGCAACACTACATAAATACAACTAATGACATTTCATTCGTAACTTTTACAAATTAACGTAGTCCAATTCAAAAACATATAAATAACTAACCGTCCAATAAGATTAATTCAATGCATACAAATACCAAAAATTAAATATAAACATATAAATAACTAGTCGTCCAGTAAGATTAATTCAATGTATACAAATATCAAAAAGTAAATATTAATATTACAGCAAAACTACATAAAGTATATTCATTTGTTTCAAATTAAAATGGGCTAATGGATTTTAAAATGATTTGGCCTTTAAAATTAAAATTATGAAATAATCTGAGTTATTTAATTAATTTGTTAATTTGTATAGAAAAAATAATTTAATTTAATTAATTCAATATAAAAAATTAAAAAATTATTTAGTTTCGGTTCTTATTCGATTATTCGGTTCTTCGGTTCTTGGTTTAGACCCGACCTAAATCCATCGGTTCTCGATTCGAGTACTCCTTCGGATATTTAATTTATGAAGAACCGCTCGATTCGGTTCGGGTTCGGTTTGGTTCGAGACTTTTGGACACCCCTACTAAAAACCCAAGTAAATTTTACTGTTAAATGTTAAATATGATTTTTGTAGTTACTTTTGTAAATAAAGCACTTTATTTTTTTTCATCTTTTCATCTGTACTTGATGGGAAATTTTTTTTTTTTAACTTTTTAAAAAGTTAAGTTTATGATTTCATGACAAATCAAATGCGTTTCTACTATTACTAGTCAAGCTAGTGTCATTTCTATTTAGTTGATTTAAAGTAATCGTGATCAGTTAATTCTAAATTTTGTTTAAATTATTTCGACTTTTACATTGTGAAGTTACTCTAAATCTAGCTCGATTTCAGATTTATTTATTTTTATATAATTTTCGCAAGAAGCAAAAATGTAAGAGTCGTGGGTTACTTGATGTGCTAGACTAATTAAACAAGTAAACATAATAATAAAACATGTTTTTATTTTGTCAAATCTTATGTAACTCTACATGCCTAACATGTCGAACTTTTTATTTACATTTCGAGTTCAAAAGCCTAGATTTTAGGGTTAACTTTCCGGAAAAATGATTATTGCTGTAAATTAATTATTATATGTATTTATAAAGCAAACATTGAGGCTGCTACATTTTCTAATCATTTTGGAATTATTTCAATTCATGAAATAAGTCGATAATATCAATGATTAAGGAACATGATCCAACGTATTCGAGCATCATGTGGATTAATTTCAATAAATGATAGTCTAACAATATAGAATGAAGACGATGCAGTTTGTATTGTAATACTTGAAGGATGTTATATCAAAATGAATAGGGGGACAAATCATATTTCTTAAAAAAAAAAAAAAAAATTCTACATGCATGAACTTTAGAAGACCGATAACATTGATATGTTCAACGAAATCTCTCGACTGATAATGTTGACTTATTCACTCAATCATTTATGACGTCTATATTCACAAAAGAGTAATGTTATTCATCCCCAATAGTGTTACAAATGGCTCTAAATGATAGGTTAAATGATCATTTAATGTCACATTAACGCCACCTAAACTATTTTTGTAACTCCAGTAGAGATGAATAACATTACTCTTCACAAAATGGCTCAAGTTTCTTTTCATGCATCTAGATGCTCAATAAATAGTCTTCGAAAACTGTAAACTTTTGAATTGATCCATATAATTTATGTGTAAACATCTAGATAACTGAGAAAATAGTTTGAAAACTCCAAAAACTTCTATATTATATAAATCACTTTGTTAGGGTATATCACCGTGTACATCGGGGTGTACA
>CAIGRM010205348.1:0-15854 GCA_903798335.1 Fraxinus albicans | reverse complement strand
AAATTGATGGTTTATGATTCTGTTTTTGAGTTTGCTTGTGTTTTCTAAGCGCAATGTTCGCGTTACATTAAAGATTTTGGAATTATCTCACTAAAGAATAAAGAAGGATCAGTTGGAAATAGGCATGTCTGAAATCACATTTCATGTAATTTTCATGCTACTCATCCATATTTGATCTATGTCATTAAGTGTATTAGTATGGTGATCATCGTGGTTTAATCACAANTAAAGATTTTGGAATTATCTCACTAAAGAATAAAGAAGGATCAGTTGGAAATAGGCATGTCTGAAATCACATTTCATGTAATTTTCATGCTACTCATCCATATTTGATCTATGTCATTAAGTGTATTAGTATGGTGATCATCGTGGTTTAATCACAATTGTATTGTGATAAAAGTCACGGTGGTTCCATTATTAATATATAAGATGGATCAGATTGTTTAAAGAGAAGTCTAATGACAAATAGACTATGCAGATGCGCGCTTGAAAAATTTGTAATATAATTGTTTTAGGAATAATATGTAACCAAGTGGGAGATTATTAAGAAAACCAACGGTTTTCTAAATTATTTAGGAGTTTTAAAAACCAACGATTTTTCTATTTAATGGCACTCCTAAATATTTAGGAGGTTAGGAAAATCAATGATTTTTTTTCTACTTAATGGCACATAATTCAATTATATTAGCTATTTAATAAATATGGGCTAATTGAATAGCTACCAATATTGTTATAATTAAGGGATTATAGGAACTCTAATTGAGCAATATATAAAGACATTTTTGGTTATGGTCCCCAACTTAGCAAATGATACATAGTTTCTCTTTTCCCAATTTGGAAGAGAGACGACGATCCCATTGAAGAAATAAGGCGATTTGGTTGAGGAAAATTACAAACCACACCACTTCGTTCTTGTTCATCAATACGTGATCGATTGTCGTAGTAATTTCGCAACAGTAAACAATCGTTCATAATGGATCCAGGTATATAACCTGAATACGTGAATCTTAATATTCTGACATGATGTAAATCATAGGCTTTTGGTTATTTTAATGTAGGATATTTGCATTTAAATTTGGTTTCGATTTTAGATATGATTTATATTTCTATCAAGAAGGACATACAAAATTTAGTAGCTTCCTTTTAAATAACCATTTCTCCTATTGCTCCTGTTTGAGCATTGAATGAGAGAGTTTAGGAAGAGAAAGCACAGACTAAATGAGAGGAATTTATTGATCAGTCTTTATTATAACTTAGAGAAAAACAAAATGCCTAATCTCAACACGAAAATGAAAACCATGAGTAGGAAGACATGATTATTGAGGTCAATTTATATCTAAGTGCTTGTTTGGTAAAGATTAAAATCTAATTAAAATTGAAAATATAGCCGTTATTGTGACCCACTCGTCAAATAAAATTCAACAATAACGACTAATTTTTCAATTTTAATCTTATTTTAAGTAAATTTTACAGTCATATTTTCTCTCGAGAGCTAGTGTTTGAAGAAATAAAAAATAAAAAACAAAAACTAAAGTCAGTTCCTCATTTGCATGCTCCAGCATGGAACATAAGAAATTTGAAGACTTCTTTGCAAGACCATGTTGGAATTTGACAATGGACATCGCCATCTGCCGACACTAATAACGTTTGCCTATAACCTACTGTGCGTCAAAATATCCTTAATTGTTTAACTATGCAAATTTTAAAATTTAGCCCCCGTTTTTCTCCAATTCTTTCAAAACTCGTTTATCTATATACTCATTTTCAATCACACTGATATTGCAAAACTAATTGTACTAAACAACATTACTATTTATTAGTTAAGTTGAAGTAAGTTACTTATTTGTACCAGTAAAACAAGATAAGTAACTTCTTAAATAATAGGCCATGTTTGATAGAGATTCGTTAGAACTTTTTTTTTTAAAAAAATCATTTTTAAATAAATATTTTTTAATAAAATAATTTTGTACTTGTACTCATAATTTTTATTTTTTTAATATTTACTTTTATGACATACGCAGTTCAAAAAATGCGGAATTTAATATTGTACATTTGTAATTCGGTTATATTAATAATAATTTAAGAAATAAAGGAAAATTATTATTAGATCGGACGGTCGATTACACGAAAAATACTTGCATTGCATTCAATCTTCTGATCCAGAGAGAGAGAGAGAGAGAGAGAGAGAGATTCATTTCAACCAATAAAAGCTGCAAAATTTACTGCAAATATATGCATTTAATTATTTCCTAGTACGATAATTCATTGGTTTGCATTTATATTGATTGATTGATTTATTCCCTACAGTTGTTTTGGATAATATAGAGACCTATATATATAGAATTAGATTGAGAAAAAGGAAACACTTGTGAACAGATTGGGCGGGATTTTTTGGTTTAGGAGTTTGTAATCCAATGCGGTGGAAGGCACAGCAGGGCGGTGAATCAGGATTGTTGAAATTTTTTAGCTGCGGATCTGATGGTGAGAATCGAATCATTTTTGAAGAATTACACGGGCCAAAAGGAGGAAAAGATTATTAGTATTGGAATTGTAGATAGCAGCGGTGGTGGTGGTGAGGTAGCTGATTTTATTGATTTGAGGACGGGAAGAGGGAGGAGGGAAGTGGTGCAGGAGAAGGCCGGTGCCGGAGTAGGAGGAAGATGCAGCTGCACTTCTCACCTAGCATGAGAAGTATAACGATATCGTCGAGTACTAGTGGTGGAAATGTCAATGGAGTAGGAGGCGATTTGATGAAGATCAAGGTCGCACCTCGCCACATCTCTTACCGCACGCTCTTCCACACCATTTTGATACTTGCATTGTTGTTGCCTTTTGTCTTCATTCTTACAGCCCTCGTCACCCTAGAAGGTGTCAACAAGTGCTCCTCATTCGGTACTTTCCACCCCCAATAAATATTGAGTTTGGCTTTATATTAAGTAATTATTAGGATTGGTTCTGCAATATGGTTACTTAGATCTCGATGATATGAGATGTTTATTGCTTAGGCTGATTTGTATCTACTTTTCTTATCTCTCTGTTATGTTGGAAATTGCTTAGTTTTTTTGATTAATTTGCTTTATAATTCATTGAAGTAGTACGATACATGGGGGATCTGAAATGGTCAGCTCGAGCAAATCTACATATTGAGTCTCTTTATTGCACGAAATCAGTTACTCTAATGTTATTAATATATGGATCAAGACTCAATAGTGTTTTTTAAACATACCTATCAAAAAAAAAAAAAAAATAGTGTTTTTTAAACACAAGTGGCTGATTCGAGTACATGTTTTATGGGTTTTATTTGGATGTGCTCTTTATTGAATTATTTTAGCAGGTTGTGTATATTTGCCCCAGATTTAAAATGTCTTGTGTCTTTGTATGTGCTTGCATGCGCATGTTTAAAATTTTCTTCTAATAGTGACAAGCTCTCACTTCATTGAAGACTGAATTTGAAATATATCTTGTCTGGTCTTATAGCTTCGGAATATTTTGAGGTAACCTACCACACATTTGAATGGTCACTTTTCAATGATTTGATCATTTATGCATTTGAATGCTTATGTTGTAGTGCCTGACAACATCTTCTACTTTTAGCACCTATCCTTGAAAATAATATGCCTGCTAATTTTTACAACGCAGATTATACATGCTTGTTTCTTCTACTTATTTTGTTACTTGGCATCTTTTGCTGCCTCCTTTTACTGGTGCTATCATGCTGGTACCATTCTCTCTTTCAGCATAACTCTGACTACCAGTCTACCTGATTATGTTGTTTATGCATTTTCATGGTACCGGTACACCAACTTGGAATCCTACATGTCTCTAAATTTGGAGGAATAAAAAATCTCAGTTGATCTGATTGTCTGTAAATTTCTGTTATCACACTATGGTTATACTCCCTCTTCCCTTTTCTTTATATTTTGCCACATTTTGCATCTCAATTTTGATTTTAGTCCAATCCCTTATATATTTTACCTGTTAATGCACTTGTTCGAATTTATGGTCTAAATTCTTTTCTTTCATTCTCAGATTGTTTAGGAAGACGTTTGGGGCCAAAACTTCTTGGCCGAGCTGACGATTCAGGGGTAAATATAGATATATAGTCAGTTTGCATTTCTTGGATTGATTACATTATGCCTATATCACATATTTTCCTTGATTTCAAGATATTCCTTATGCTTTAAATAATAAGTGAAACTTTGTTATTGTTGCTGTTGTGGCAGAGGTTGGTCAAGGATTTTGTTAAGATCCTCAATCAAGTGAACTCTGACAAAGTCCCAGATGGCTTGAAGCTCCCTGAGTCTTTTAGTCAACTTGTTTCTGAAATGAAAAACAAGCACAGTGCAAAAGATTTTGCTTTGATTTTGAAAGCAATGGTATGCATTACCTGGTAACCCTGTCTCTTAATAATTTCCTTTATATTTGGTATATTTATGCCCCTGGCCTTGTATGCAGCATTGTATCTTTTGAACTTTTCACTCTTTTATAAGAAAGACTCCCATATTTTATCAGTTATTGCAAGTTTTGCCTGTGAAAAAGATACTTCAGAGTCTGTTTAGCTCTCTTCCCCTTTCCTGACACCAAACAGAAGCCATCTAAAGTATTTTCCCTATTAGTTTGAACTTTACTTTTCGGTTTCCATGTATACAAGACAAAAGATCCCAGTAATGACATGAAACAACTTATTTGATAATACTTATTCTGGGGCATGTGAAAGATGGAAGTAGGACTATGATAATGTGATAGAGGAATTGTTGTGTTATAGCCTTTTTATTATTTGACATCAAAATGAATTAACTGTGCCCCAGACTGCACAATTGTTAAAAGTTCAGTGAGAATCAATAATTTATATTTTTTCCTTTTTTCTTCACGATATTTATCGTATAAGCAATTAAGTTTTGTGCTCCATTACCCACATCCATTGTTTACAATATAATGGGTTTCTTGAGGCGATCTTTTCTTAAAATATGTGAATTGGAAGTTATGAAGAACTGTTGTGAGCTTAATTTTTTAACTTAAAGATAAGATGCAAAGTGCTCTTCCTCTGGAAATTCCGAAGATTTATACTTCAAAAGATGAGAGTATAGGGAAAATGGTTGCTGGGTGTGGTTATGTATGGGATGCTGAGACATTGATTTGAGTAGGATGCTCTTTTTGGAGGCAGATTAGTTCTGTTAGCCCCCAGTTTCGGGGTATAAAGTTGGGCTACGTGGCATACCATGTGGCAGTACGGCCGACGAGGAGTCAAGAGGGAGGCCAATAGGTCAGAAGCCCAAGGGAGAAAATGGGCCAGGGTCCTTACATAACGAGCCTCGGACTGAAGCACTTCCTCAAAAGCGAGGCACAATCTAATCCGAGGTTATCACAGGGTCGTCCGAAACCCATAAGCCAACGTCACCTCAACAGATTTGAAGATCTCTTAGAACTGATTGATGGGACGTCCACAGTAAAGTGTTAGTAACTTTTTAATGGCGTTGTCAGCCTACTTCTAGTGCGGCTGACCCTCTATCAAGTATTAAATGTAACGAATGAATGTGATGTGAAACTTCAGTTTAGGAGATGTGGCCACGTGGATTTGATCCAACGATCACCACGTCAGTTAGAATAGTATAAATAGTCTTTCTTTGTATAGAAAAAGCGAGGGGGGGGGGGGGGGGGGGGGGGGGAACTTGCCCCCCTAGGTTCGCCCATGCCTATGGGGTTGGATTTGGAAGCTCACAAATGATGACAGATTCTTTTGTTTTCCAACCGAATCAGCCAATGATGGTTTCGATCATCTTCTCCGTTTAGATATTAAATCATCTTGAAGAAAGAAAAATGTGTTTTTTGTGATTTGGGAGGTGGTAGGTGGGAGGAAAACGAAAATAGAGGTAGTTTGCTATAGTGACGGTGGTGCATATTAAGGGACGAACCTATTTGAGGACCAGTGGGGACCGCCGCCCCCACTCAATTTTCAAATTTCCCAATTTTTCTTTAGTTTTTTTTCAGATTTTTTAGGTTTTCAGATTTTTTTTTTCCAAGGTTTTTTGGTTTCACCACCACTTAACTTCATTCTTGGGTTCGCCCCTACGCACATGGCTGTGATGGTAGCATGTGTATATCTGATGGTTTGGAGAGGTGGTCGTGGTGGGAGCGACAATCTAAGATTTGATTGGTTTGTGGTAGTTTGCGACTACATCAATGGTGGTGATGTTGCAATAAATATTACAAATGAAAAGCATTGGTAGCCACGATAATGGGATAACAATGAATGTTGCAAGTCGTATCTGCAACAACACAATAATGTAACACTGAATGTCACACGTGGTGGTGGTGGTTCCAACTATCGCGATGGTGGAAATAGGTAACAAAATAGATGTAATATAAGATAACACATTGTTAAACTTTTTTTTTTTTTTCCAAAATGTATTATAAAGAAATTAAAATAAAATAAAAAAGTACTTTGAAAAAGAAAAGGTTCAAAATTGTATTGAGAATTAGTTTTATTTTTGGGAAAATTACCTCAATCCCTACTTATTAACTTTAAATTTCAAAAATCAGGTATCAATACTTTTTTTTAAAATAAAAAATCTTGTATATCCACTACACCCTACCCATTTCCATACCGATCTCCCCAAAATAAGATCTGTAGGTTTCTAGACACTTCCAACTCCAACCATCGTCAACTCCAGCATCGATAAAATTAGATACGTATACATGTAGTAGTGGATGGCAGCAGGGGCGTGGGTCTTGGTGGGTCACATGACCCAACAAGTTTGAATTTTTTTTAAGCGCTTGTCTAGCCGGGATTCATGGTTTTGGAGAATTGATTTTTACATCAAATCAATATAGCCCACCCCACTATACAAGTGTGCAATTTCAAAATTATTTTTGTAATGGAATCACCATTCTACCCTCCTGCCAACGTGTACAATATGAAAATTGATTTTGAAGTCAATTTCATGGTGGCCCATCATTGGAAAGTGTTCCATTTTCATTAATTTTGAATGTCATAATATTCACCATTTTTCACACAACCCTGCTAACGTGTACCTTTATTATTATTCATAATATATTTTTTTTACTTTTCCACTTCCCGAAAACGACAAACATTGCAAACAATGACATTATGTCAACATAGCCGTAATTGTGATTTTGCTTCGTTCTAATAAGCACCAATTATCATTGTTGTTGTGCCAAATAATCCCGAAAACGATCCCGTACATTTCATTGCATTTCAAGTGCGTTCATTTCAGCTGCAATTTCTTCATGCTAG
The DNA here is from genome assembly GCA_903798335.1 of Fraxinus albicans. Lineage (NCBI taxonomy): Eukaryota > Viridiplantae > Streptophyta > Magnoliopsida > Lamiales > Oleaceae > Fraxinus > Fraxinus albicans. Next base: position 8,599 of record CAIGRM010205348.1, on the reverse strand, counting down.
TCTAGAAGCTCCACCTCTGCAGCAGCGGGATCTGTCTCCACTCTCGTGAACACTTCGTCGACCACGTCAGCCCGTTGAAGAAAGTTATGAATACCCATAGTTTCTATTACAACAACAATCTGCCCTCTGAAATTATAGCTTGGCATCGATCGAGAATTTTCCACCGACTTTTCCAAACTCCGAATGCACGTTCAATTACATTTCTGCATGACGAGTGTTTGAAATTAAACTTCTCACGAGCATTTCTAATTTGCGCCTACGTTCAGTGTCCCCATCATAAAATTGTTGGAAATTGTACAATATACTGGACCCCCTTATATGGAGCAATGTACCCAGGTCAATAGGAAAAAAACATGCAAGCATGGTCCCCTTGATAAGAAAACAATTAGCCTCTGTTAGGTGGGAATTAAAATTAAATTATTAGTAGATTTTGACACAAGTTGATGAAGTGTGATTGAAAAGTCATTCATCCCATAAAAATATGTTATTAGAATTAATTGTTGACTTTAATTTAAATTAAAATCGAATTTTGATTCATAACAAACATTGGCTTAATTTGACTGTTAAATAATCAAAAATTATTTAAAATGTCCATTTTATCCTTTTTGAATAAAAACATGAAAATAATAAAGTTCGAAAGAGTTTGTTATATGTATCATTGAACTTGAAATTCACCTAAATCTTTTAAAATAATTTTTATTAATGAAATTCCTTAAAATCAATGAGTTATTGATGATACCTAGATTTTAAAGGATTTAACTTAAATTTATTAAAATCTTAGTCGTGGATATTGAGGGTGCGTTTAGTTTGTTTGTTTTCAAACCGTTGTCAGTTTTCAATTTTGCAAAACACTTAAAAACATGTTTGATTTGGTATTTTAAGAAATGCATTGTCAAAAATAAGATTTAGCCCCTGTTGGGGGTCTATTAAAAATGGTTTTTAGAAAAAAATATATATTTGGAATAATGATTTTTTGGAGAATCTGTAGCTAAAAATATTTTTTTTTTTTGATTTACATGTAACATTATTTATTGGAGAATATATTGAAAAATAAGAGAGAAAAAAAATATTTTCTAAAAATGGAGCCCAAACGGGGATTAAATTTATAACATAAAACTCAAAATGCAATTTTGATGTTTTATGTGAAAATTCAGAAAATATTCAGAAGATGGAAAACAAATTTTTAAATAAAATTTTAAAAAGTAAAATATAGAATTCTAAATTTGAAAAAAAAAATCTAAAAATTAAATAAAGTTATAAAAATTTCTAGAAAAATAAATAGTTCAAGCTCTTAATTATTATTTATGTAAAAAATTTAAACAAAAATATTAAATAAAAACATCCTTAGTCCACATCATTAATTTTAATTTTAAAGATTCACCAACTTAAAATGTAAATATTACTTGATAATATATTAATATAAATTTATTTCATTTTACTGAATGATCAAGTTTCATGGAACAAAATATCATAAAAAATTAAAATTTTGAATGAACTAGTTTTTCAATTTTTTTATTTTTATTTTGAGAAATAATTCTTTAAAATAACAATCCAAAGTCATTTTTAGTAATTTTAAATAGATCCTCAAAATAGAAAATTGAAAATAAACTCAAAACTCAAAACTCAAAACTGAAAAACAAACGAAAAGAGCCCCTAGATTTTAATGGATTTCATTAAAATTTATTAAAATCTCAATTGAGAAACTTGAATATAGAGGGATTTTGAAACGCCATCAAAATCTCGTTGAGGACATAGTTGAATTTGGGAGGCATTTTGATTCTATTTCCAGACTTCGGCAAATTTTTTGGGTTTTGATTTATGAAGACGTGTTTTGGTTTCAAAAACAGGAAGGTGTGTTTGGTGTTGGCATGATTTCATGAGCTGACATCCATGATGCTGTTTGATTTAAATTTTGGATGGAATGAAGTGTCATGTAGGAATTTCGTTAGCCACGTAATAACCAAATGGAATTTGTTCGGTGAATGATGAAGAGCTACAACCTAAAGTTGAATGACCAATGAAAAACATTCTAAATTTCGATGAGTGATCCGTTACAATACCCAACAGTGGGTGACTGTTGAATCATTTAATTCCAAAAACCATGGAATGTAATGCTTTTTGGTGGAACTAATTTTGTACTTCTGTAAACAATTACACAATTTGACATTGTTTTGTTTCCAATGCTAATTCGAATAAAAAAGGAAAAATTGCAGTCACGGTACCAAATCTTTCACTTTTTTGCAGACTTTGCCCAAACCTTTGATTTGTGCCACCCACGGTACCAAACCTTTCAAAAATATGCACCGGAGGTCCGAATGTATGGTGACCGTTAGTTGACCAAAAAAGTCAAAATTGACCAAATTCATTAAGGCCAAAATGGTAAGTTAACATTTTTTTCATATAAAATAATTATAGTAATTAGAAAATAAAAAAGAAAAAAAAAACAAAAGAGTCGTCTTCTTCTTCAAACCATCCAAAACCGCTTCAACCACCACCAGCCGGCGTCGGCGCCGCCTCTTCCTTCTCAGCCCGTCCTCTTCCTCTTCCCCCGACTTTCGCTCCAGCCTCCACCCAGATTCAAGAATGCTCTGGCCTCCACCGCCTCCTCCTCCCTCCACAACGACTGCCGTCGCCTTCTCCCCCACCACAACCTCAGCAAACTCGTGAACCCAAACCCGAATTGCAAGCCTTAATTCGAGAATTCTCTGTAAATTCTTCTGCTCATTCTCAATGGAAGCATAGTATTGGAAGCGATGGTGGCAATAAGGAAAATAAAGCCCGCATTCAAAGGATTATTGTAGCTGGAAAGGCTCTTGCAAATGTGGTCCGGATTGGGAAGGAGGTTATTGTCTTCAAACCATCTAAGACTGAGAAGCATGTGAGTGAATTCGCTTCAAAGTTACCTTCTTCAGAGGTTCCTGCTTCCACTGTTGGTGATGGCAGGATTCATTGTGGGTCATTGTGGGAATTCTCTGTAGATTCGGATTTGGGTTCACGGGTTTGAGGGGAATTCGAGGAAGACATGGTAGATACTGTGGGGGTGTCGGTTCACGGGTTTGTGCCGGCACAAAGGTGGTGGAGGTGCCGACGGTGTGCCAGCACTGTTGTTGGCTGGAGAAGAGAAATCGAGGTTGGGTGGTGTGGGGTGGCTAGCTTTTCTAATTATTTTCTTTTCTTTATAATTATTTTATATGAAAAAAATGTAAACTAACCATTTTGTTCTTAATGAATTTGGTCAATTTTGACTTTTTCGGTCAACTAACGGTCAACTGGACGGAAACCATCCATTCGGAACTCCGGTACATATTTTTGAAAGGTTTGGTACCGTTCGTGGCACAAATCAAAGGTTTGGGTAAAGTCTGCAAAAAAAAGTGAAAAGTTTGGTATCGTGGCTGCAATTTTCCCAATAAAAAATCATTGCTCAACATAATTATCTACATAATCTATATAAATATATAAAAATTGTGAGAAATACTTAGAAACTTAAACGTGGAAAGTTTTCACGTTCAATTTTTAAAAACAATAACTAATATTTTTATAATTATAAATATTTAATTCTATAATAACAAACTAAATCTTGGATGAAAACAATTCACGTAATATTCACTATTGCCAAACCATAATTAATGCGTGCCTTGTATTTTCAAGGAAATTTTTTTTTTTGCTCTGCCTTGATTTGAAAAATGAATAATTTCAGTGTTACACGTGCCTTTAATTTCGGAATTAATAAAATGATCAAAAATATTTATAATTTATAATTTATAGTTCTAGTAATCATCAATGAGTTTTATAAGTTCGTCAGCACTTTTCAAAATATTAAAAGTTGCATATTTCGATTTACTAAATATGAATAGGTATAGATCCTAATTTTCACAAAAAATAATGATAAGAGTGTGTTTGATTGGAATTATTTTATTATGTAAAATGTCAAGTTTCTACTTTTGGGGGTCTTTGATCGATATTTTTTTTCCACATAATACATTTTTTTTCAAAATTTGGTCACGTGATCATATTTTTTTCAAAAATAAGAAAAACATTTTATTTAGGGAGAGGTGGATTTTTATTTTTCAGACAATTCATTCACCCTCTCTCTCTCTCTCTCTCTCTCTCCCTCATCTACCTACCAATAAAAAATGAACAAGTACAACATTTTTAAGTTAAAAATTAAACCAATCAGATACATTTAATTAATAATTTACATGCAAATAAATTCTAAACAATTGACTCAATTGTTTATAATTTATTTTTTTTCCATACAAGCTCAAACACATCCTAAAAGTTTGGACCCATCTGAACTAGACCGCCCACTTTTTTATGGGTCAACAGGACAATTCCATTTTCAATAATTTTTGTGAAAATTATGCCCAGCACCCTCCTTTTACTCACACAGTCCACAACCAACTATGTCAACACCATCACAACCAACTCCTCCTACACACGCGACCGCCACCTCTTACTTTTACCTCCAACACTTCCTTCTTTTCCTATCCCAATTCTACCTACAACTACACTCTCCTTCCACCACCGTAGCCACCACTTTTTTCCTTTCAGTTGCATATAGGATTAAGACATGAAGCCGTCGATCTCGATGAGGCGTAGAAGCCTATGGGGTAGGATTTGGAAGCTCAAAAAACACCTAAAGCATGGCAGTTTCTTTTGTTTTCCAACCGAATCAGCCAATGATGGTTTCGATCATCTTATCCGTTTAGACATGAAATCATCTTGAAGAAAGGAAAATGTGTTTTTTTTTGTGATTAGGGAGGTGGAAGGAGGGAGGAAAACGAAAACAAAGGTAGTTTGCTATAGTAATGGTGGTGCACATGCAAGGTCGGACCTACTTGGGGACTAGTGGAGGCCACCGTCCCCACTCAATTTTCAGATTTCCCGATTTTTCTTCAGATTTTTTAGGTTTTTATATTTTTTTCTCCAAGATTTTTTGGTTTCAGCCCCACTTAACTTCATTCATGGGTTCGCCCCTAAGCACATGGCTGTGATGGTAGCATGTGTATATATGATGGTTTGGAGAGGTGGTAGTGGTGGGAGTGACAATCTAAGATTTGATTGGTTTATGGTAGTTTGCGACTACATCAATGGTGGTGATGTTACAATAAATATTACAAATGAGCGGCAGTGGTAGCAACGATAATGAGATAACAATGAATGTTGCAAGTGGTATATGCAACAACACAATAATGTAACACTGAATGTCACACGTGGTGGTGGTGGTTCCAACTATCGCGATGGTGGAAATAGGTAACAAAATATATGTAATATAAGATAACACGTTGTTACACTTTTTTTTCCAAAATGTATTATAAAGAAATTAAAATAAAATAAAAAAGTACTTTGGAAAAGAAAAGGTTCAAAATTGTATTGAGAATTAGTTTTATTTTTGGGAAAATTACCTAAATCCCTACTTATTAACTTTAAATTTCAAAAATCAGGTATCAACAATTTTTTTAAAATCAAAAATCTTGTATATCCACTACACCCTACCCATTTCCATACCGATCTCGCCAAAATAAGATCTGTAGGTTTCTAGCCACTGCCAAGTTCAACCATCGTCAACTCCAGCATCGACAAAATTAGATACGTATACATGTAGTAGTAGACAGGGACAGGGGCGGACCCACAGTGGGTCTTGGTAGGTCACGTGACCCACCAAGTTTGAATTTTTTTTAAGCGCCTGTCTAGCCGGGATTCATGGTTTTGGAGAATTGATTTTTACATCAAGTCAATATAGCCCACCATTAGACAAGTATGCAATTTCAAAATTAATTTTGTAATGGAATCACCATTCCACCATCCTGCCAACGTGTACAATATGAAAATTGAGTTTGAAGTCAATTTCATGGTGGCCCATCATTGGAAAGTGTTCCATTTTCATGAATTTTGAATGTCATAATATTCACCATTTTTCACACAACCCTGCTAACGTGTACCTTTTTTATTATTCATAATATATATTTTTTACTTTTCCACTTTTCGAAAACGACAAACACTGCAAACAATGACTGTTATGTCAACATAGTCGTAATTGTAATTTTGCTTCGTTCAAATAAGCACCAATTATCATTGTTGTTGTGCCAAATAACCGCGAAAATGATCCCACTCATTTCATAGCATTTCAGGTGCGTTCATTTAGCTGCATTTCTTCATGCTCGTTTGGAAGCTCCACCTCTGCAGCATCAGGATCTGTCTCCACTCTCGTAAACACTTCGTGGACCACGCCAGCCCATCGAAGAAAGTTATGAATACCCAGAGTTGCTATTACAAGAACAATCTGCACTCTGAAATTATAGCTAGGCATACGATCAAGAATTTTCCAAACTTCGAATGTACGTTCAATTACATTTCTGCATGACGAGTGTCTGAAATTAAACTTTTCACGTGCATTTCTGAATTTGCACCTACGTTCGGTGTCCCCATCATAAAATTGTTGGAAATTGTGTAATATATCGGATCCTTTATAAGGAGCCATGTACCCAGGTCAATAGGCAAGTCTCGAGTCAACCAGATAATATTTTTCACTTCTGGTTGTGGAAATCAATATTAGGGCTGTGTATAGCACGAACCAAGATGTGGGTATCATGTGCATTCCCCGTCGTACCTGCGAGCACAATGTAAAACACAAGTTAAAATCACATGCCGCAATGACATTTTGCGTAGGAATTCCTTCGCGTCCAATAAAGTTAACTCGTTCATTGGGTGGGTGGACGACTCTGACGTGTGTGCTGTCAATTGTACCTATGCAATTCTCGAACATTGGATGCTTGTTCCGATTTGGTACGTGATGCTCGACACCAAGATTGTAGTTGGGATCTGGTCGAATTAGACAAGCAGAGAATTCAACAACAAATTGAAGCACAATTTTGAAGTAGTGCCATATAGTTTCCAATGAATGATTGAAAAACATCTGAACTTGTCTATAGCCTTTTCCATGTGCTAAAATGCAAGAAAAAACATGTCCACTTGTTCATATATGTCTATGTGTTGCCCAGTGCGCAGTCCATACTCATCGCGAAGAATATGTGCAAAAGTTCGGAGCATTGATGGATATATTCGAAATTCTGCCTAGCACTATTGCGGACTACACTGCATAGCGTCAAACATGAACATATGACCGTTTCCCACTAATAGAAATCTACGAATACGAAGTCTTTGTTCGCGATAGTAGTTTCGTATGGAAAGTTCGGTGATGCGACAGTATTGAATTTTCCATTCGATAATATCCTCCTGTAGCTCTTCCAGAAATGCCTCTCCCCCAATTTAATCTTCAAATTTGGAATTGAGCATCAAAACATAGTTGAAATCAAAATTTGCCATCACACTACTCTCTATTACAATGTAGACATGACTCATGTATCACTATAATTGAAGGAAGATAGGAAAGTTTAGCTACCACGCTTGGGAATACAGATACGTTTGTGGATTTGTATTCCCTTTTATACAATTTGGGCCTTGAGATAGTTTCAAGCACATAGAATGATTGATGCATTGCAGTGTAGTGTAGAACCATGAAAAAAATAAAATGAAATATGCTTGTGATTGTTCGTGATAATGTTTTCTGCAGTACTTGATTGAAAAGATAAAAGCAACCTTCAAGTGTCTACATGTTGTACATATGCATGTGAAAATTTTATGTGAATCTAGCTCTTCTGATTTGATAGTGACATAGCATGCATAAGTTCATCACGCATACGTACACAAACTGATAATAATAATGACAAATGTATTCACGTCAAACAATTTGGATTATGGAAAAAAAATTCATAAAACAAACCACACTCACTGTGGTTTTGAATTTCTGTACTCTTGCCAGTTCCACTCAACCCACTCAAAATTTTCATGTACGTCGTCATGCATCTCCAACATCTCTCGATTATGGCTGAAGGAGAGGAACGTGTACGTCCAGTAATAAAGACCAGTTTTCTTTTTCAATCTCCCATCCCCAACAACTCATTCAAGCACGATTTCGCGTCCGGGACGTAGGCCAAACTAAACTGTCAATTTTGGACATGACCTTCTCACTTGCAGTGGTCGAGCGATCAACGAAGTAGGAAAGTTCTCTACTGATATTATTTTTTCTTCTTCTCTTTTTTGTTCGTGTTCACCGATCTACGTTTATCGCCACTTTACGGACCCAAAAGATCCATGCCCACACTAGCCATACTCATTTTATAGGCATCGTCACTGGAGCCGCTGCTCTGTCATCAAGTGGTACCTCGTCACAGTGGTCTTCGTATCCCCTATCTTCAAACATCGCAAAACCAGTTCTACAAAGCTTCGTTGGTGTGATTAAGTACTTTTCGCTGTCAAAAGCGTCCCCGAACAAAGCTTTGTAACTGTAAACCTCTCTGCAGTCTTTGTCTTTGAATTCTTTGTAATCTTTGTTCTCCTACGACAGAGGGGATGCAAAAGTAATCACTACGTTATACATATGATAATGTTTTTGAAATAGACGAATTGACAACATCAAACCTACTGCATTTTCAACAAACTTTTGTTGCAATTCCTTATTGGTTTTTTGCGTACAAAATATATGGGTATCCGAAGCCCTATAGTGACCTCCCTAATAGTCGATTACATAATTAGATGA
>CAIGRM010205324.1:0-14644 GCA_903798335.1 Fraxinus albicans | reverse complement strand
GGTGACTGGTTTTGCTAGAATGTTTATTTGATATTCAGCAACTTCATCTCGATGTCATAATTATGGCAATATGAGGTTTGGCGCTTCCACATAATGCTTGATGATACAATCACCTAATGTTTTGGTCTGCTAAATGTTTATTTTGTTTTCCATGTTTTGAAAGTGGAACTCTTAATTATATCATGTTTCCTTTTCAGGTAGTGTTGGATTCAGATGATCCATTGTTTGGTGGCTTCAGTAGAATTAGTCATGATGCAGAGTATTTTACCTCTGTAAGTGCATTTACTCGAGATTCATATGATATACGCTTAGAAAATCCATCTCATCCACCCAAAGAAGAAGAAAATGCTAATCTTTTTTTTAAAACTTATCTGCACAGAATGGGTGGTACGATGGGCGGCCTCATTCTTTTATGATATATGCACCTTGTAGAACAGCAGTGGTCTATGCTTTAGTTGAAGATTCAGCAGTTCTTGCTGAAGAATGATGATATGGTGTATGTAATGACCAATACAATTACAAACTACGGTGATTTTGTACATACCTGAGCTGTTTTAGTGCAATGTGGCACTTGTGGAGGTGCACTAGTATGGTATGGAGTTGGGTGGAAGACTGGGCAGGAATGTAAAAGTACAAAATAATGTTTTTAGGCATTTCTAGAACTTGGGATTGGCGTTGGGTATGTATACAGAAGAAAAGACTGTAATTTTGCTGGAGAATCATCTGATAAACTATTATAATGAACTTGAGCAAAATCCCATGGCAGAATGTGCTTTCATTTCAATACCAATATCGTTGGAAGATTCCGGGAGGCAATGATTTTGACCACAGGAAATACCGAATATAATCATCGAAATTATCTGCCCCCTGTTTGGCAACCAATGAGTAGTGACAATTTCGAAGATTTGCAGTTAATAAGCTGAAGCATGTAAGAATCAGTATGCTTTTCCTTTTGCAGTTTGCTTGAGCTCATTGTTTACTTTCCTGCACTATGAATATCAACACAGTTTTCTCTAGCCACACTGTTCTAGACCAAGTGATTCAACATGGTATCAAATCCAACAAATGTTTCAAGTCTCGCACCCGCTCATTTATTTATGAAAATAGCACACGTATCTCATCCTTTTGATGAAAATAAAATTCAAAAAAGTCCAAATATATGAGAAGAGACGTTAGATATTAAAATTAAGATAAATAAATGTCTCATCTCTAAAAACTTAAGCTTTAATATGAAATGGATCAACATGCTCTTTTATGCCATAATCTACTCGTCATAGCTCAAAGTTTGCGACCTACATGTTCTCCAAACTGGGGGATCCCAAAATCTGAAATACCAACAGAGTAGGTAGTTTCACTCTCAAGAATGCAGCTTACACCGTTACCTCCCTTGAGTGACTTACATTAAGTTCTCACCGAGAGATAATAATGCCACCTTACCCTTCAGATATAAACCTTCCCAGTTCCAATGTTGAATACGGTTACAAATTTGTTAACACGTTGACATGTAGAATGCACGTCAAAAGCTTTTAAAATTTATGTAAGAAACAACACAAGAACTAATCAATCATTGTCTAAATATAGTAGAAAAGAAATTTAGCAAGGGTAACATGATAAAGAGGCAGCCAAGAGCACTGCAGGAGTGATAGTGAGCACATGACTACTGAACATAATCCCTTGACTGTGGCCCACGGCTACTTTCGTGGAATAAACTCACGAATAAACTGCATAAGGTTACGTATAGCAAAAAAATGAAGTAGAATATGAAATGTGACATTCAAATTCATAATCTTAGACCAATAAGTTGGATTATCTTGTAAATAATGGAAATGTTCATAGTTAACATTTCAAGTTCCAAATCTGAAGCTGTATTTTGATGATCATAACATGGAGCAATATATAGCATAACTACAATTGGATGCTTGATCATTAAATTACAGCAGCACACTAAATCGAAACATGCAAGTACAGAAATGAACGGGATTTACATACAAAAGACGCAGCAACTAATCTGCAAGACCAACGCCTACTTACCATCATCCATTGTCTTATCTACAGCAACATTGAACTTTTTGTACTCAAATTCCTTCGGCTGCAAAGCATATTCCTTTGGCTTCACAGCATATTCCTCTGGCACTACAGGACGCCTATTTGCAAAGATAGTCCAAACAAACAGCGCAATGAATGCCCCCAATGCTCCACATCCAGTGCCAAAAATCAATGCAGCGAGGATTCTCAAGGTACAATAACTTCTCTTATGAACATTTAGTTCCGATCCTTTCTTCACAAAAGACTCAGGGTCCACTGGTTCTGAATGCATCCAATGCGGGAAATTTCTCGACCTAAAACTCCACGAATGCACATTACACTTTTGTGATGAATTCCCAATCGATGAACTCAATCCCACTAAAGCATCCTCCTTTCCCCACATCTGTGACAAGTCAATAGGATAAGAAAGCAATGGCTCAACTGGCCTAACGACGCCTAACTTACTTAACCTCGCCTCAATTCGTTTAGAATTTGCTTCATAGTCAATCCATGCCTGTAATTTTTCAGCACTATTCAGCACCAAATTTATTGATGAAACATTGCTCACTTTAACAGACACAAGACTATCAATATCAATGCCAACGTGATTACCGTTGGCATCACCATACTTTTCATCCTTAAAAGTATCAAATTCAACAGCAAGAAACCTCATTTTTCTCTCCCTCAAAAGCCCCATTGAGCCACCATCAAAAACATCCACAGGAAAACTAGCAGGAACTATAATAAAGGCCAAGCCATCCCCATTTTCACTAGACATGGAAAACACAAAATTCATAGAAAAAGACACCATATTTCTTGGGTTTCCTTCAACAAACTTAACAGGTTTCTTGTAAATGACCCTCCCAGAACCAGAAATTCGAATACTATCATTGGCAACCCTAGCATCACCATACAGAGCAATCTGTGATTCAAATTCTTCTAAGTCTTTACCAAAGTTCTCGAAAGAAAATGACAAGTTTAGGTCTGCACCTACAACTTTCGAGTAAAGATTCAGCAATAAGAAAGCCATGAAGTACCTGGAAACCAAATTTGATGCCATTCTTGATCTGGGCTTTGAGCAAGATGCTGTGGCTCTGCTTTTTTTGTCTTTTATTCTGGATTTACAAGGCTTTCTTTGAAGAAGAACACATAGAGAAGTAATACTAATATTAAAAGTGAAATTATTTATGATTCTTTTTCTAGGGTTTGAGAGCAGAATTATATCTTTAGAACCAAAAAAGATGGGGCAAGAAATTGTGCTGGGAGGTTGCGAAAATTAATATGTTTACTTTTGTTCTGCAACACTCTACTTGGACTTGCACTCTCTATCTTTCTGAGTGGTTGCTGACTGTGGAAATAAAAAATATGAGATTCTTTAGGATTAGGTCCCTGTTATTTTTCTATTTGCAGTGAAGGACCTATACTTTGCACACTTTGCACTCCGATTGTCTTATAATTGTCGTGACAGCTGTAAATGTGTTGTAGTTACTTTGAATTCAAGAAATAAGACATTAAAAAATGGGAAAATTCCACTCGTAATTCCATTTTACATTACGATTGACATGATATATGTTGACAAGTGTTGATTTGGTGAAAAAATTGTCAAAAATTTAAAATATCGTGTGTTGTTGCGTGAAAGATATTAAAAATGATGTAAAGGATAATGAATTTCATATCTCTATGCTTAATTGAATATATCATTTATAGTAGACTCGAATTCAACACCAACGATACTGCATAAGTGTCAGGATCATGTTACAAGTACATAATCATTTACATAATACATTACATAATTGACATGTGGCGCGCATCCATCGGTAGTCTACAATTTTTGACTTTTCCACACTTCACATCCACGGTCGAATTTCTTCCACATGGGCCTGTGTAATCCATTATGTACAATAATTATATACATATAGATTTATCCTAAGTGCCATCTTCACCTTGGTAAACATGACTTTACGACATGATCTTGCTATATGTATATCAAGACTTATATAAGAGATTACAAAATGTCACGTGGTATTCTATCATTTACCAGTTTAAAATACAATCAATTTTTCATCCAATCTTTTTCCTCCATATTGTTTTCGATAATCGCTTGTGTACCATTTTGACATTTTTTTCCCCTCTTAGTTGTGACTAGCTTTTCAAATATAGACAATGATTGTCATTATATGATCAGTACAAGGTGGCAATGGACTAAGCAAAGCCGACTCGTTCATTTGGCTGGTGAGCCTTATGGGCCGAGCCAACTCGTGGGAACCCGTAGAAAAATTTAAAATAAAATAAAATCTTGAGTTCATCTCAACTCAAGGCTCGTCTTAATACGAGCATGAGTCGTCCGTTGGACTCGTTTGCCACCCCTATTAGCATCTTTACTATCACTTAACTGCTAAGATGAACTAGTTAATTAAGTAATTAAAAGTTGTGTTGGGCAGAAAAAAAGAAGAAGATTCTTTTGAATTGGAGGGCATGCAGCGTAGACATTTAATGGTGTTCTCCCGACAACGAACACACGTGCTTTCCTCTGCATTGTGCTTACAATTAAAACCCCTTTTTGCTGTTTAAAAAGGAAACTCCGCATGCCCTTTTGTCTTCTAGATTTGTTCAATGGTCCTTTTTCTCAATTTTAATTTGAGCAATGTTATTTAACATCACCTGTATTAAAATATCAGTATAAATTGTATTAAATGAGATTCACGATTAAATAAATCACTTAATTTCACCTTTTTATTTAATCTATTACACATTAATACACTGTTCAGCCATTCCGCAAAACCGTCTCGGCCTTGGGGACATCAAAAGCTGGAATTCTGCAATTCTTGCAAAAATATTCTGGAACATTCATTGTAAGAAGGATACTTTGTGGATCAAATGGATCCATCGGGTATATCTCCACGGGAGTTGCATTTGGACATACATGCCGAGGAAAGATGACTCTCCTCTCTTCAAAAAACTGTTGGACATTAGAGACTGCATTACTAGGGCAAAATGCACTACACAAGCCGCTGTTGATAAACTATCAAACTGGACATTTCAGGGCAGATTTTGCATAGCTAATGCGTATGAATATTTCTGGCCGAAAATTTGAGATTACTACAATCGTCTACCACATTTGGATGGCTAAGAACATAAATATTTTTGATGACCTTACGCCACAAGTTGATAGTGTTGTTAGAAGCATCAAAACACATGTATGCAAAACCATGTTCTCTTTGTATCCTAATGTATTGATTTGTTATGAGTCCTTTTTTTTTTTTTTACCGTTATAGATTTGTTATGAGTCATTAGCGATGGGTTGCTGTATTTTCTCTTTTGTTGGATCCTCTTTTGCTTGATTATTGGGGTATGCTCACAGTAGTTGTTTTTCCATTGTAACTTCATTGTTGATTCACTCGGGTATGCCTGGAGTATTTGTATAAGGTGTTTGATCAATATAATTCATTTTACCCGATCAAACAAAAAAAAAAACAAGTATATAATTTGCTTATTTTCAATTTTGATTAGTAAAAATTATTTATATTAAATTCATTTGAGCATCTTCGACGGTGATGTAAAATTGAGTGAAAATTGACGTCTGCAAAATCACTTTTACCTCCTGCAAAATCTAAATTCAAATTCTGCTCCAACAACAAGAATATCTAAAAAATTGGATGCAAGTAGGTTAGTAACTTTTTGTCTCTTGTGAATCCCACGTATATATGTAAAAAATATGTAAATATACTTTTTTTTTTTCAAAAAATGCATTTTGCATTTCTTTTTCGTCTCTCCATTGGAGATGTTTTCGACTAATTTGGATATTTAAACTACAACTTAGATCTAATTTCAAAAGCCATTGGAGATGCTACTTATTTAAATTTAGGAAATATGCTACACAAACAAGCAAACTTTAGAAATGAAGGTGACAGGTTGGACATTGGTCCCGTTGACCTTTTGTTAGGATTTAGACGACTCACTGATTTATTTAACAAACTTTGATTACTGTCCAGATTGTCTTTTGCAGAGGCAAGGAACTTCTCGTGAGCCCAAATATGCAACCTGCAAGGGCATTTTAGACATTAGGTATAAAATTTTCATGATAAAATTGACTATATAAAAAAAATTAAACGATTTTATTGTGTAGCCTCAGCTAGATTCGATGAAATACAGTTTGTTCTCGTTTATTCTTTTCAAGAAATGAATAGTATGATTTAAAAAAAAAAAACTAATATGATAAGCGATTCACAATCAATTTGTAGAAAATATATAAGGACGTCATTTTTTTTATAATATGTGATTTTTCTTTAATCATAAGAGAATGAAGTACTGTCTTCTTCAATAGTTGATGTTACGTTCTTCTCCTCTTCTGCAACGACAACTCGTCTGTACATCTACTTCATGATTGCTCAATTGAGTCGTGTCCATTACATTTTAATGTTGAGAGCGAGTTATATACTCCTCGAACTTAGAAAATAAGTAAGTCGATACTCAATTTTTTTTAATTATAATTACACAATCAGTTGCTTTTTTGGGGGAAGGGATAGAGGCGTGGTCCATAGTAGAATATTTGTGGTGCACAAAATGGCAAATTCTTTTCACCTAAAGCAAATAATTGATGCAAAAGGGCTATCACTTTCAAGTGTCAAATGCTGGGTTAATTTTTGTTTTTCTTAGTTTGTTGAAATATTCTGCTCCATAAATTTTTTCTTTGTTTCTCCGTAAAGAGGAAAGGGTTGCTTTCTTTTCTCAAAATTTCGTTGCATTTACACTTTGGTGGCAAAATTTTGATTGTGACATTTGCTTCACATTTATGCTGCAAGATCGACAAATAATTGACATTTTCGTGCTAAGCTGAAAACAAATTATAAGAAAATAAAAGCAGCTCATTTCGAATAACGCGAGCATTTCACAAACGACGTGAAATTAGGTTTGTTTTTGTTGTTACTTATTTATGAAAATTATATATAAATCAGACTTCTAATAAAAGAAATTAATCAACGTGAACGTGAAGTGTGCTTAAAACAAATTATAAATAAATAAAAATGTGAGCTATTTATAATAACTCGAACTTTTACACGAGCTCTTATTATATTTATTTTAATATAATTAACAAGAATCGATTTATTTTGTAGAGAAGGAAGCAATTAAAAAATATAAGTCGCTCAAGAGTCACCTATCGGCGTGAACGTACTTGGAGTACGATGCGAAGGGTTGATTCTTTGATAAAAATAAAAAATAAATAATGGGCATTCAATTGTTTAAATTTTCATATTGTCTCTAGTACTCATAAACAACGCGTTCTATAAAATATGTGGATAAAAAGTGAGTTAAAATATGTAAATGGTGTTTACGAAGTGTGCTGATAAAATGGTGTTTGATTAGCTCGTAAGCTTCGAAAGCTTTGTTGAAAGTGTACTTATTAAAATAATAGAGCTTTGTTTGTTTTTGATTAAAATCATATTTTAATTTAAGTCAAAATCAAACAATTAATATTAACAATATCTTTCATGGGTTCCACAACTTTTCAACCACATATTTCAAAAATTTCTATCACAATTTACTACAAGGCCATGTTTGGTACACATTATTTTTTTCATTTTCATTTTTCTACTCATTTTCAACTACACATTTTTCAATAAAATAATATTTTCCATCACATCAATAACTTTTCCTTCATTTTTAACCATACATTCTTCATCGGTCTACTATTCAATAATACCTTCTTTCAAAAGAATGTGTCTCAAACACACTCCAAATCTAATTTTAATACAAATGAATAAATTAATGTTTTTAAAATGAAATCAATATAAGCCTACCCCATTTTCTCTAAAATTTATTTTCAACTGTACATTTTTCATTAAAATAATATTACACGAAACTTGAAAAATTTTCGTTATTATTTAACAGTGTATTTTCTAAAAAATCACTATTTCAAAATACATTTTTCTGAAGATTTCATTTTAATGAATCCCAAACAAGGGCTAAATATGGATTAACTAGGACAAAATGGGCAATTGAATATTTCTAACTTGTTAACATTTTTTGTTTGACTGTAGGTGTAGATATTGATTAAGGATTAGCATCAAGGATAATGTAGCGATTTTTTGGTAAATGGCTATTTAATAGGGGCAGCTAATTACACCACTCTTTAATTGTAAAAAAAGTCCTTAATTTTTGTTTACTTCGAATTTATGTCCTCGTCTTTATTGTCTCATTCTTATCACTGATCTTTCATTAATTAGCATATCTTGTACTTAAAATGGTTATCGTCCAATTTTCCCATTAGAGTTCATTGCAACGAGGGACAAATAATATGCCATACATTTGTATATGTTGTTTTCTTGTTAATTTAAGAACATGAGCGGCAAACAAATCTTTCTAACGACATTTTTAGATAGAAATTGTCATCGACAAGAATATTAAATGGATTGAGCCGAACTAGCTTGCTTCATCAAATGTGAGATCCCTTGCCTCACCATTTCTTCGCTTGAGGGGCTAGTTGAGTTGGCTCACCAAATGTTTTTGGCGAAAATTGCATCTCGCTCATTAATTACGAGCCTCGCAAGCCAATTCATGCGAGTTGTGCTTGGCCAGTGCCTGCGGCTCGCTTTATTTAACACCCCTAGTTATCAAGGAAAAGATGCCTTAACAAATACAAGGCCGATAATAAGAATGCATGAAAAAAAGTTGAGAATAAAAATATGACAATTAACAAAAGATTAAAACTTTTTATGCAATTAAAAAGTACCATAAGAGCATCTCCATTGATGCTTTAAATTAGATCCAAATAGTGACTTAGATATTCAAATTGGTCGAAAATCTCTCAAATTGGGAAATGAGCGAAAGAAATGCAAAGTGTATTTTTTGACAAAAATATACAGAATATGTAAATTTATATTATTATTCATTGAAAGTGAAAATAGACAACAAATAAAAAATTTTCGGACCAAAATCAACACAATTATACAACTGCGAGGGAAAACCCCTCTTGAAAGCAAAAGTTTTTCCTCCAAAATTTTCAAATGCTCCCTCTATTGTGTTTCCCTCTCCCTCCGAATCCGAATCCGAATCCGAATCCAAATCTGTATATGTTTCTCTATCTAATACTCTGTTTCTCCACATCGTACAGAGACAAGGAAAAATGGGGAAGCAGAACAAATCAAGAAAACCAGAATTGGTAGGTAAAGGCAAGGTAACTCCGGTTCAGGTTGCATTCATCGTGGATCGTTATCTTTCGGACAACAAGTACATAACTACTCGCTCCACTTTTCGATCCGAAGCATCCCATTTGATTGCCAAATCTCCAGTTCAAGAAGTAAATCTTTTAATAATAGTTTCGTTTTCCAGAGATTTACTGTGTTTTGAGCTGAAGATTTATTATGGATTTTTCATTTTGTGCTTCAGGCGCCGAAGAGTTTGTTGAGTTTGGGTGCAATACTGGATGAATATATAACGTTGAAGGAGCAGAAAGTGTTATTGGATCAAGAAAGGTGCCGTTTGGAGCAGGAGAAATTGAAGCTTCAGAAATTGCTAACAGGCATGCAGGATGTCATGAATGCTTATAATGCTAGCGGAAATAATGTTGTTACTCCTCCGCTGCCCCTGCCGCTGCCGACAGCTGTGGCATCTCAGAAAATGGTACAATCGAGGGCTATAGTTTCTCCGTCCGACCCGGCACTTATGACGCCGGCAGGTAACGTTTAATGCCTTTTTGTACTCGGTTTATGGTTTGATTAGTCAGTCGAGACAAAAAAGTTTTGCTTGAGATCTGGAACCTCCAGATGAAAATTTCTTAATTTTGGTGTTCCGCTCCAATATGCCCTAGTTTTCATTGGGGGTTTTTAGTTTCTGTCCAAGTTAATTTTATGAGTTAGTGAAAATGTATATGGAAAAAACCATGATTGAATATATAATGTAGCCACCCCAATCCACGTAGTTGCTGAGCGTTGATCATCTCTTGTAGAGAAAAATTAACTAGAAAATGTAGTTGAAACCCTGCAACACTTTCTTCGTGCACAATGGCTTGGTGATGCATGAACTTAAATTGCGATGGGATCTTGACATCAGTTTCCAGTTGTAGCAATGCATTGAGTTCATTGTTTAAGCCATTTTCTACTGTAAAAGATTAAAATTTTTATTCTAGGTAGCTGAATCTAAGCATGGTGAACTTACGTTCTTGCTCTGTGGGTTTGGGTTTTAATATTGAGATACTTGGTTTCAATTTTTATCCCTCACCAAGAGACACAATCAGCAATGCTGTGTAAACTTGATGTTCTTAAACAAGATCCATCAAGAAACACAGAAATGTTTCTTTATTAGTATTTTTACCATATCTACTAAATTGGCATGAATTCATTGATCTCTAATGAAGGCCATGGAAGTTTTAGTAATCGGTTGCCCTTACCTAGTATCTATATTTATCATCAGGTTGTTATCCCATGTACAATAATTCAGTTACGATGTCTACATCTGGGCCCTCTAACTCTCAAACAGATCCAAAAACTTTCTCTACCCCGATTACAAATCAGCCCAGTGGTAAAAGGAAAAAATGCAAAGATGTTTCAGATGCTTTAGTGACTGCTAAGAGATGTAGCAGGCGAATACAAACCAAAGGTAAATTCTTTGCGGAAGTTGGTCTCCTTCATATGTTATTATTACTTACAATTGTCCTGGTGCTCATTAGCTGCATATTTTATTTGTAGATTCAAACACACCTCCCCAACTAAGCAATGCAGAAGCGAAACAAGAAAGTTCCTCAAAAGGTTCTGCAGTTCAGTTGTCTGCTGATGACAATGCACCTGGTGGTTCGCTAGCTCAAGGATCTAATGTTGTTAAGTGTTTGTTCAATCAGAATATTACATCCTCTCCAGCTAATTCCTCTGTTCCTAAAACACCTACACGGGCATCTTCCTCTGAACCTGACAAATCAATTTCTCCGTTGGTTACTGTCACTCCCTGTGAAGACATTACTCCTCAACAAATCACATCCACTGACTGCACCATAGTCTCTTCGGAGACAATTCTAGTAAGCCCTGCCAAACAAATAGCCTACTATAGAATAGAGAAAAATCGCTGCATTTCAACTTCCTCACCAGTTAAGACAAACTTGACAAGGTCTAACAAGAAGGACCATGCGAAAGGAAGGCTAGATTTTGGTTCTTCCAATATGCCAATAATTGCAGAGAACCAAACACCTGATGGTACCGCAACATCTGAATCTGACAGGGAAGGAGATACCCTTGACTTGGATTTTCCGAATTTGGATGCTTTGGGTTTAGACTTTAATCTTTCTGAACTTCTGGTTGACTTTGATCTTAGTGGTGAAGGACTTGATTTTTCTTCACAGCAAGCAACCAGTTATACTCCAGATTCCTCTACGGGGTAAACTTATCGTGCATTCTCTATGACAACCCTTTTATCTAATTTTCTTCGTTAACTAAATCTCTACTTACTGGTGGCAGATCGCCTCATACATCAGGATATCAAGTTATGTCACACTTTTTGTCATCTACAAAGGGAATTCTTCCAGAGGACTCAAATTTATCAGGTAATTTCTCATGAGTTATTCGTATTCATGCAGTCTTACATCTTGATTATGAAACACTAAATTTGTTTCCACGCTCCTGTACACCAGAGGGTCCAGATTCTGTTACCACTCTGAAATCTATCACTAAACGTATCAAGATCTCAAGTCCTGGTAATTTTTAG
Organism: Fraxinus albicans; assembly: GCA_903798335.1. Lineage (NCBI taxonomy): Eukaryota > Viridiplantae > Streptophyta > Magnoliopsida > Lamiales > Oleaceae > Fraxinus > Fraxinus albicans. Next base: position 2,929 of record CAIGRM010205324.1, on the reverse strand, counting down.
TCTAAGATCATTTTTTTTATTTTCCTTTTATGTTTATGATGCATATTAGATTATTTGCTTTATTGCAGCTAAAAAACAGAGCTCTTTGGATCAGGATATTTTGTCGGCCTGAGACTGGATAACTCTACAGACGATTTTTTACACTGATATGATACCAGTTTAGGACTCCCGACAATAGTTATGCTGATATTCAGTTTTAGGTTGTCCCTATTTGTCAGCACTACGTAAAGTCATAGTAATTTGTTAGGATGACAAGTCATTTAATTTTGTTCAGTTCTGGTGGCAACCATCCTTGTTGAATATTGGTTGCATATCAGTTGTTAAAATCTAAACATTAAACTACAATGTTATTAGGGCAGTCTTATTATTAAATGATATTATATTCAGATTCTGGTTTGGTTCCTGTCATTTACTATATTCACTCTATTAGTGATGAAAGTATTGCTACTGCATTTGGTCGAATTTTGGAACATTCACAACTTCAAAACTGAGTTACAATAACAGTAAAGTTTAATGATGTGTGGACGACTTATCTGAAAAGGCTAGACAATAAGATGTCTAAAGCAATTTGTCAGTTTCAATCCCAATTTTACAAAAAGATTCGTTGGATTATGACCATTTCCTCGTACTTTCTAATCGTGTCAAGTTGTGTGTTCAGAAATAAATGCAAAAGAACATTGCTAATGTGAGAATCAACTCTTTAGTATAAGAAAGACTTTCCACTGATTTCTTCTTGAAAGATGGGGGAAAACTATATTAACAATATTAAACCTTTTACAGTATAATTAAGCCAAATATTTCTCCACCTCTTCAGTACATCCAATGTACAAGGGCACTCGCTGATGTATCTGCACGAAAATGCAAGAAAAAAAAAATCGAAACTGAAAGATGAAACCCGAGGAATATAATGTAAACAATATGCAATAGAGATCAAATTTCCTAGTATCATTTGACACGCCTCAGTTGGTAGAATATCAAGGACTCTGTGTTGCCCGTCTGATCCTTTGCCACCGGCTTGTTCAACAATGAAGCTCATTGGTGCACGTTCATACAGGAGTCTAAGCTTCCCATTTTTGCTCTTTTTGTCTCTGGGATACCCATAAATCCCACAATATAACAAAGTCCTATGAAAATCACCAACCAAACTACCAATATATCTAGCAGAATAAGGTTTGCCACTTGGACCAGGATCCTTAAGAACATCAATGTACTTCTTCAATTTATCATCCCACGACTGGTAGTTGCCTTCGTTAAAAGCATAAATCTTTCCAGCCTTTGGTATCTGCATGTTTTCTTGAGTAAGCACAAATTCCCCAAACATGGGGTCCAATGTGAATGCAAAAACACCTTTTCCTAAGGTGATCACGAAATCACGGAGCTCGAGTACATCTGTACATGCAATAGCCTGCTGCGAGAAGATTATTTCCAGGTTGACACCCATTCACTACACACCTCTGTTCCACATTGTCAAGCTGCAACAGATCAGATTGGACAAGATACTTGTTTTTGGTAGATTTTTATTTCAGTCTCGACTTATGCTACTAATCTTCATTAATGAAATAAACATAGAATTGCAGTATACCGATGACCGTGGCATCATCTCCAATATCTGCTAGGCACTCATCATTTGGACTGTAAATTCCAAAAAATGAACCTGTGGGCACAGTTGCATCAATGTTGGATGATCCATCAAGAGGGTCGAAAACAACAATGTAGTTGCCAGAGTAACTCTCTTCCACAGCCACTGGTACATCTTCTTCCTCGGATGCAATAATTCCTGTCCTTCCACTTGACCTCAAGCAATTAGAGAACACCTAACGTTTACATCATACTTATAACGTACTATTAAACCAGTTTGTTTAAAAGCTTAATCTGTTAGAGATAGTGCATGTTTATTTATTTAATTAAGTATTAAACAATCACCCTAAAGTTCAAGCTCTGCACGCCTACGTGCTTCATAAATGGATGGATTCAACTCAACATCTCTACCAACTCTGATACCATGTTAAACTACTATATTTAGAGGGATAGACGTTACCTCGTTGGAGAATACATCAAGCTTTTTCTGATCCTCTCCTTGGACATTAACAGCACCCAGAACTTCAGTGAGGTTAGAAACGCTAGCCCTTTGAACTAGAGAAGCAATCTGCTTACACGCCATTGAAATACTCGAAAGTACAAGTACTATAGTGAGTTCAGCATCAATAATACCAGCCTGTTCTTGCTTCAACAGCCAGTTGGTCAATGTCCCAATCTCATACCACTCTCTTCTTTGTCTCTGTATTTGTCGTCACCGCCACGCATCGTATTCCCGCGCCACCACCTGCCAGCTTTGTCCTCCTTCTGACACCACCGTTGAGAGTCTTGGCGTCCAACCCGCGTAGTTGGAAGGGGGAGAAACGAGAGAGAATGGATTGGGAACTTGAAAAGAGAAGATGTGATGCTGTTGAAGTTGCAGCCATGGTGATTTTTCTTGGCTACTTTACAGTTCTCTCTTACAAAATCTTCTCTCCCAATTTGTAACGCTGGTTTGTAGCTTCATTTCTTTAATTTTTATTTAAATTTATTTTTAGATTGTAAGGCTGGACCTGGCTGGTAACAATTTCTTCTCATCTGGTCCCACTTATCTTCCTCTCAAGTTGAGGCATTTATATATTTTTACTCAAGATGGAAATAATTATATATTAAAAGTTTAGATTAGATTCATTCAGTTAGTTTTACTTTTATTACTTAATTTATATTAAACGGTTTCTCGAAGTTAATCTCACATTTTATGGTAAGTACAATTTTTCAACCACATATTTCATCAATTTTTATCAAAATCTATTAAAAATTTAATTTTAATCTCTACAAAACAGGGACTAAATATTAAAGTTTTTTTTGAAAATAAATGAATAGTTTTTTCGTGTTCTATTTTTTTTTTTTTTTT
>CAIGRM010205304.1:0-10569 GCA_903798335.1 Fraxinus albicans | reverse complement strand
ATTCCCTCTTCGTACTACCAAAAAACGATCATCCTGGAAAATTTTGATTCAACAAGATGGGTATCCTTTCCGAAGATATTGTTCCCTTCCTCTATGGTCTTGATCCTTCAAGGCCGGGTTATAGAATAGCAGTTAGGGTTCTGCAAGCAGAGCTCTTCTTTTTCCAATAAAGCAAGTGGTTAGAAAAAAAGCCAAGCAAGTCATGCCCCTATCTATCCTGGCAATTTAGGCCGGGATAAATTAGACAGGAGCCCATCTCTGATACCATACAGAAATTTCAAATTATCATTTCGTTTTCTTAGTACAAAACATTACATCAGAGCTGGTATATATGCACAAAACTAACATAATTCCTTCCAACAATTATGCTACACCATCTTTCCTAGAATTAAGCAGAATAATTTTCTTCTATATTTAAGCATACAATTGAACATAATTAAGCCTACAATTTAACCCAGGCAACTACTACTTTATGATGACTAATTTACACATGTTTTCCACAGTAAGCCTCCTCAAAATCCTTCAACATATCCCATCGAATAATATTCCAATAGTTGTGATACATTATGAATCAGAAGCTATCCAGACTTGAAGACTTCTCTCTATCACAATCAAATAATACAAGTTAATTTCCTGTACCTCAAAGGCCCTTTACAACTATTCATTTTCATCCCTGTAATGGAAAACCACTCTAATTGGAATAAAGATTTCTCAAAAAAGGAAATGTTGTCTTTCAATACCCTCATCCTCCTAAAGCACCTTGCCTTCCTTACCTTCCAACTTATTAATCACAATTTTAGCATTCTTAGAACTGACCAACCTATGGCTTTGAAAATAATTTGAATTTGCATCTCCTTCCCTAAACTATTCAGTATTTATTTTGTTCCTTCAAGTGATCATTTCTCACTTATAATCTCCCGCTCCTAGATCCATTCTTCATATTGCCTTCTTAATCTATCTGATTCCTTCAATCTTATCAAAATGCTTCCTTTATGGATTATTAAATTTCCGAACACTTCTTACAAATTTTGAGTCTATTTTTTCACTCGTTTCAAAATTTTCAAGAATTTAAAGCCCTCCTACCTTGCAACCTTTCTTTCCCACCAATTCATAATTTCTCTAAAGTTTGTGACCTGAGGTCTATATGATGTTGGATCCGCCATATAGGAAACATATCTAGGATAACTGGAGAATGTTCTAACACAGCCTTACTTCACCTTGAAGCTAATTTCTATTAAGATTATTGTTTTGTGGCTTTGGAGACAATTACACGTGGATTAAGTATGGCTTTGTTTGTACGCTGTAGGATAGGAATTATTATAGAGTTCCCTCATAGAAAGGATTTGCATTTTTAGAATAGGAATTTTCTCATTCGTCCCATAGTTGCCAAACCTTTGTTCTCCCATATATTGGAGCTGCCTTTGTTATGAGATAGTCAGGGACTATTTTGAGTGTGAGATTTGTAGATTCTGTGGAGTTCCAGTCTCACCTGGTATATATATTTTGTGGGGATTTTGGTTTGAGTACTTTATGCTTTTTTAATTATCCCGTAGAATGTATTTTGCAGGGTGTTTGGGATTATGTACATCATACTTTTTTGTATTCTCCCTTTTTATTTAGCAAAGTTATTCTTGCCTCTCATGTGGATGTAGGCCAATTGTTCTACCACGTGAACTTGTATGTTTGTTTTCCCTTTAATGTTTTGCCTAAACTCTCAACCTTGGGGCTTCTGCATAGCAAAGAACTCATCTCACCATGAGGAGACCAAAAATCTGTCTAGTTGCAAACAGCATTTCCTTTCATATAGGACCAGGTAAAGTTTCCATTATCTTAGGGGATGTCCATTAATTTACTCTGATAAATTACATAATTTCTCATGTTCGGCCGATCTAGAAATTGTTTTACATGCCGAGCTACGGTGAAATCAGTTCCTCCATGGCGACAAGGCCACAAATGACATATGATCCTGCTAACTCCTAGGACCCAGAATTATTTCTATCGTTGGCGCTACATGGGTCATATGTAATAACCAGTAGAGACCAAATGAAGACTATTTTTATGAACACAGAGAACTGACCCCAGTACATCGGAATACCTTATCTGACCTCACATCCCAGAGTGTACCACATTTCTTCTAACCTTCATAGAGTAGGTAAATCTATCCACTCCTAGATTTTCTCTCCAAACCCGTCAACAACGATCTTTAAAGTAAATTATGTTTTCCTGCTTTAATCTCTAAAAGTGGCGAGGGTTTTCCATTTGGTAATTGTAATGATGATAATCGTGATATGACAAATTTGGTAATATATTTTGCATGAAATGAATATTAAGATGAAAAGATAACTTCAAATGCTCTTTACTTGATCTAATGTCTTGAGTTTGAACTTCAATCAGGTCAAGAGGTTAACCTCGATGAAAGTAATCAGAGTGTATATTCCCTCAATACAAAATTGAAGCATTTCTCAGATTGGCTCCTGGATATTATAGCCACTGGAGATTTGGATGCATTCTTTCCTGCAGCAACTCGCGAATACGCTCCACTAGTTGAAGAAGTGTGGAGAGATCCTGCTATACAAGCGACGTATAGGAGAAAAGATGAGCTGCACTTCCTACCAGATGTGGCAGAATACTTTCTCAGCAGGGTATCTTTTCCGACTTCTTTGCTTGCAGTCGTACACTGAATGTGATAGCTGTTCTAATTTTTAAAAATCTGATTTTGTCTAATAGTTTTGCGTGTATCTTTTATGGTTTTGGATGCCAACGCTTTTATCTATCTTATGCAAAATAAGTGACATGTCCTGTTGATATTTTGCTTTGGATTGTGTCCCAGTAGAATAGCACTGTCTAGCATGCTGACCTTGAGACTGCTACCACATTGCTTCTCTATTTTGTTATTTCTGATTGTCTCGGAAAGAAAACACTTCCCAAAAATTGAAGCATTTATACACTTAAATTCCAAACTTTGCTTCTTCGGAATAGAGTATTGAGAAATTGCAAAAACATGATGTGCACATATTTATACGCATTAGAAAACATATGGTAGAATTGAAGTTTGAAATAGTGGTGTTGAGGTGTTAAACAAATGGGTAACTTTTGTTAAACTTTGTGCTAAGAGATATGGTGAAACAACGCGTGACAGTAGTATTTATGGTGAATTACACCAACAGAAAGTTTCATTTTTCTGCTTGCAAAAGTTAAGTGCATTTTTTTTGAGAGATGTTTACTCAGACTGTATATACCTCAGGCAGTGGAGATATCAAGCAATGATTATGAACCTTCAGAACGTGACATATTATATGCCGAAGGGGTCACACAAGGGAACGGTTTGGCTTTTATGGAGTTCTGCCTGGATGATCATAGCCCAATGTCTGAAACCTACACAGACAATTTAGAACCTGCTCCCCCACCTATGACAAGGTAATTATTTTCCTATAACGCTGTTTATGATCATTTACTGTAATAGTTGATGAACAGTGTCACTATCTGGAGTTGTCTCGGTTACTGAAAAGAATCTGGCAGCTCTGCCGGTCATGTAATTTGTACTTATTAGGTTTTTATTTTTGACCTGAGAACTTGAAACAAGGGAAACTTTTGATAAATTTGATGACCGCAACAGTAGCACCTTATAATGATGATTTTCTAAATCATCTCAATCTGTAAATAGTAGACTCCCAAGTACCTATTCCACTATGGTATATTGTGGGATAGTCTTACTCAGTAGAACACTCTTAATAGTAAATGATCTGCCACCTAACATTCTGGCAATAACATATGATATGCCAGTTGCAAATTTTCTCTACTTTTTGTCCTTGCCAATTTGTTAAATTTTTCTTGTGTTTTCTGAGCACCAGGTATCAACTTATTCGAGTAAATGCCAAGGGTATGAATAAGGGTTGCAAGTGGGTCGAGATGTTTGAAGATGTTCGTGTAGTTGTTTTCTGTGTTGCCTTGAGTGATTATGATCAATCATGGCTTTCTGTAGAGAACAATGGTAGTGGTGTGCTGCTTCAAAACAAGATGATCCAAAGTAAAGAGCTATTTGAAACAATGATCAGACACCCGTGTTTCAAAGATACTCCTTTCGTGTTGATTCTGAACAAGTACGATCTCTTTGAAGCGAAGGTCAGCCGTGTTCCTTTGAGCACTTGTGAATGGTTCGCTGATTTTAGTCCTGTTCGACCCCACAACAACAACCAATCCATCGCACACCAAGCTTACTACTATGTAGCTATGAAGTTTAAGGACCTCTATACATCCCTTACGGGTCGAAAGCTCTTTGTTTGGCAAACTAAGGCAAGAGATCGAGCCACTGTTGACGAAGCATTCAAGTACACAAGGGAAGTTATCAAGTGGGATGAAGAGAAAGACGAGAACTATTACGCTGGCCAAGGGGACTCGTTTTATAGTACTACAGAAGTGAGTTCCTCGCCATTTATACCGCAAGAGTAATATAATTTATGGGATTTTTTTGCGTTTGTTGTTGTAGATAGTTGGGGAGAGTGTTGGAATGATTTAATAAGGTTACTTGTAGATCTTTCTTTGCACCATTGAAGCCAAAGATTTTAAAGGTTGTGTTTAAATTGTTCTATTGGTATTTATCTTTAAGCAGTCTGAAAGAAGGTTTGTTTAGATAGTATATTTTGGATTAAATTACTTGTACACATAAAGTGTACACTTTGATTGACAACCCCGGATGTGTCAAAAATCTAGTTGATTGGAAAATGTGGTGTCGAGATCAATGTACCAAAATCTGTCGACTCAACGTGAGTGTAAATTAATGTGTCCAATTTTATGTACATGTAGGTATAAAATTTTTACTCGGGGAGGTTAAAGGAAAAAAAATAACGGACCCTTATTATTAAATTAGAAACCAAGCCATAAATGCACAAGATATTATTTTACCATGCGTGGTTCGAAAACTTCCTTCCAGACAGGTCTCTTCGCGATTTGGGGAGTGGACTCTTCGTAGATGCTTTTTGGAAAAATATGAAGGGAAAATTTCAAAACTAAGATGTTTAGTTTTACCAATTTCAAATTTAAGAGATTATGTTTAAATTTCAAATCTCATAGTTTTTTAAATTTTATTTATAAATGAATTAATTAAACATATATTTTATTAATTAAATATATTAAGATCACAATTCCATATAATTTGGTCAAAAATTCCATATAATTGGACACAAATCAAATTTTCATAGGTCACAAATTATTTTACAGTCACAATTAAAAAATTTTATAGGTCACAATTTGTTCATCGTCACAAATTGTCAAAAATTCCATATAATTGGTCACACATCACAATTTTCACATGTTACAAATTATTTTATGGTTAAAATTCAAAAATTTTATATGTCACAATTTTTTCATTGGTCAAAAATCAAGAATTTATACGTCACAAATTATTTATCGATCATAAATCTATCAAATTAATAAGTCACATATTATTCATTGGTTACAAATCACAAATTTTATATGTCACAAATTTTTTTACGGTCATAATTCAAAAATTTTATAGGTAACAATTTGTTTATCGCTCACAAATCAAAAATTGAAAAGTCACAATTTATTTATAGGTCACAAATCACAGATATTATAAGTTACAACTTATCAAACAGTCATTTTCAATTTATCGATAACAAATTAACAATTTTTAGATCACACATTATTTCTTGATCACAATTTATCTTTTTTATTGCACACATATTGTTTATTGGTCACAGACCAACCAATTTTTTAGGCACAATCGGTCACGTATTGTTTATTGGTCACGCACCAACTAATTTATTGGTCACAATCAAGAAAACAATTTGTGACCACCACCTCCGCTTCCAGTAGTACAACCACCAACGCCGCCATACCACCACCACAATTTCCTCAAATCCATTACTGTCAATGCCACCACCAACGTGACCACCACAACCACCATCTACACTCTTCGCCACCTTGACCACCATCTCCACCACACCGCATCACCACCAACCAAAAAATCCTCAAACCTACTATCATCGTTGTCGTCGTCGCCGCCACGACGACCACCAACACCGTCACAGCAATCACCACCATCTCCATCACAGCCACCATCACAACTACCATCTCCTCCATCTTCATCTCAACCACACCGCAACCACCAACCTCACTAAAAAATCCCTAAACTATCACCACCAATAGCCAAAATCAGCAACACCGTAGCCATCACCACCAACCACAAACACAATAAAAAACCCAGAGATAAAATCAACAATAATATGTTTGATTTGCAACTTCACAGTTAGAACTCAGTGCCGCCACCTGCCTCCGTCACACACCACCACACATTTTCTTCTCCGACCCGATTTGCAGCACCAGCCACTTGTCCATCGCGCCCATAGATAAAGCCTATTTTGTTTTAGTCCTTCAACTTCCCAAGATATAACTATGTAGCACATAAAAACCAATAATTTAATTCCACAAAATTATTGGGCTTTACATCCACATATTACTATTGACATATTTTGTAACTTTTACATATTGAAGTACCTGTTGAAAGCAGTGGTCTCCTAGTAGTTAGTCTTAGGTCCCATGCTATTTCATAATCCATATACTTCAGTTTCTTAGTTAGTATTGTACAAATATTTATAATGTTAAAATAAATAGATATTTTAAACACTTTAATGGAACCCAAACAGGGGCTTAATATTATGAACAATAGTGATGACATTGAAGGAAATCTTTTGAAGAATACAAATGTAAAAATGATTAAACAAATAAAATGACGTTAGGGATGTTAACAAGTCGAGTCGAATCTCGAGGTTTGGTGTTAGACAAAATTGACTTGGGCTTTTTTTTGGCCCTAGAGCAGGGTTGAAATATTGAAACTTGGTTCGGGCTTTCGGCTCTTTTTTTTTTTTTTAATTCGTGACAAATTAAATTTTTTTAAACAATTTCAAATATGTGCAATTTTACCTCATAGTTGAGGCAGCCGTAACAGGTAGCTGTAGCTGCATGTTTTTAAAGCGGATGTAGCTGCCAATTTTTTTTTCAAATAACACAAGCCATTTTGGCCCTTTTTGGGCCCATATGTCAAGGGCCAATTTTGGCCCATCGGCCGTTCGGGCCAACTCCCTAAAATGAGGCTAGGCAGGGTCATCTCAGGCTTTTCCCGATCCGAGTTACGGGCTGCTCGAATAGACTAGCCAAATTGATAACCCTAAATGATGCAATAGAGGCAAAACTGAACTTACTAGAGAAATTTAGAGTTTTGAATCTTTTGATCATAATCTGAGTACATGAAGTTGTAAAGTCAATAGTACTTGTGCGAAAATGAAATGAGAAAAATCATATCATAAGATATAATGCACGACTCTTAATATAATGAATTTTGCAAAGAGTTGTATGAATAGATAATTTTTCGTGGTGTTCAATCACGTACTGATATCTTGTTAGTCAAAATATGAATGAAATTTGATAGGCTTCTAATAAATGTGGTTATGACCAATCCATCTGATAAGACTATAGATACTATTAACGAATGTAATATACACGAAGCAAATAGTTCAAATGATATTATTATTAGGGTAAGTGAATGCAAGTTGTACTATTTTTTCCTTGACGAGGTTTTGCTCTATTGAACTTTCTCGACAAGGTTTTTAACGAGACAATATTCATATCGTACTCAAAAGAATAATGTATTTTTTTCACGATTTACTATAACCTACAAGATACTTGCTATTAACATAATATATTACAAATTGTTTGGGACTTCTGAAGAGAGCAATAAAAAGATTCATTTTTCACCGAACAATCATGCTAACTACAATCATCAATGATTGATAGTGAAAATGATATTACTTGAAGGCCCTAATAAGACAATATGAAACATACTTCATCATTTGTGATGTTGAAGATATTGGCGCATAAGACAGTGATGGCTCAATACAAGGATTTTTATTAACTAAAATTATGAGTAAATGTATTCTTTTTCCTTCACTTAAATTCCATCCCCTTGAAGTTTACTCTATTTTCCTTCATTCGGAATTTTTGTTCCATCGAATTTTTGCCAAAAAAAAAAAAAAAAAAGATTTTTAACGTGACAATTATGGTTTAAATAATCTTTCAAAGGAGAGAGTGTTTCAGTTGGATTACTATCTGTGAATGACCATGCTCCTGCAACCTTAATTATATAAATATGAGTGTTGATTTTCGATAAAATATACACAAAATGTTGTAAAACTCTTCTTATTTCATATTCTTTTAGTTTAATAACATACAGAAAAGAGTGTTAGTAAATTTCATTTCCTTTTTCTTGATATCCAGACATAGTAGTTTGTTTATAGGAGATCCCGATTTATTCATCGGAGTCGTTTCTTTTTTGTCCTTCCATCCCGACGTGGCATTTTGGTTCCGCTTTTTCGAAAGAATCAACTTACGTCTCCCTTCCTCATTACCGATTGACAAGTTCGACTAGTCACCTTTCACCTTTACTAGGGTGCACTGGAAAATGGGTGGAAAGAAAATGAATTTCAGGAAAAATAATTGACTAGAAATTATTTTGCAGAGAATTGTTAATTAAGCGTGTTTGATTGATATAATTTTCCACCCGAAAATTTTTAAAATTTTGTATTCGTTTGACTTTGTTTTACATGGAAATTGTCCATTAAAATGAATTTTTTTTTTTACAATTGGTTATGAAATTTGTTAATATTGACAAAAAGTAAAAAAAACTCGAAAACTATTTTTTATCAAAATTTGGTATTCGTTTGACTTCATTTTACATAGAAATTGTCCATTAAAGTGAAATTTTTTTTTTACAATTGGTTATGAAATTTGTTAACATTGCCAAAAAAACAAAAAAAACAAAAAAAAATTTTTTATGGAAGACACTGGAAAAGGTTTTCCCACCATTTTGGTGGGAAACCTTTTCCACAATTTCAAGGAAAATGTAAATTTGTTAACATTGTCAAAAAAAAAAAAAGCAGAACCTGGAAAAGACTTTCCCACAAAAATGGTGGGAAAATGAATTCAAGGAATTGAGGGAAATTGTGAGCGTGTGAAGCAAAGTGGGAATTCCAATTTCCTAGAAAAAAAGCATATCAAACAATGAAAAAGTTTTCCATTTTCCATGGAATTGGGTGGCTATCAAACACACCCCTATAATTGATTTTTCCTTTTTTTTCCTTTCAATTATTTTGGGTAGAGGGTTTCTTAACATTTTTTTTCGTTTCTCATTAGAGTTATTTTTACAGACTTACGATAATAAATATTGGAGAACACGCACTTAGAGAATATAGTATAACAAAGAGTTTTTAATAGTTTGGAAAAGATGAATCGCTCCCAAAGAAATACATAGGTATTCTCTAAATTAGTTGAATTGCATTTGCCTTGTGAGATGAACAAGGTTACTAGTTTAAGTTCATAAAAAAATGATATTTGATCGGAGTACGCACGAAACATACTAGTTCATCGTGTTTCAATTTTAATGTTCAATGCAACGGTATGATCAAAACAAAGGTAACACTTTGATAAAGAAATTAAACTAAACGTAACAACTACAGTCTCCTACCAACTGCGCTTATGTCCCCGATCGCATCCCTTCGATTCAAAGTCCAATGCCTTTTCGTCCCATCAATTGTACAACTAACACAATTTTGATTTGTTTTATCTTTGTCAATATTATTCAGGACTATCTCTATGCAACTAGATGATGAGACTTGTTCAACACATTTTTGGCTAAGTTTAAAAAATATATACAAGTTTTTTTTTTTAAAATAAAAATAAGTTAATTTCTTATCTTCGTTGCTCAAATTTGATAATGCAACTTTGAAATATCAAATCAGACTCAAGTTCCAAACTTTGACCTCTACTTTCAGTCAAAGTCAGAACAGTTTTTATTGAAAGTCAAAATGTCTAACTTTGACTTTTACAAGTTCTTTCTTTTCGACTCTGTGAAAGTTACCCACAAGGGTCTACTTCAATTGGCGGAGGAAAAAAACACGACGTAGCTGTCAAAGAGAAAAATGAAACTGTCTTGCCTAAGTTGTGCAAATTTCTCTTTTCAACAATTCTTTATTGACTTAAAAATATTATTTACAAACAATTAAGTTGTAACTAAATTTGAATATAAGTTATTTATTTCAGACGTAATTTTTATTTTTATCGTCAAAATAAGACTTTTTTTATATTCATCAGTAAGAAAAAGTAATATATTCAAATATATTTGTAATTACCGTTGTGCTATCTAATGCAAATTTCTTTTTAATTCATTCTTTAAATATACAAATTTGTTTTGCTTAATTCCATTTTAGTTTCTGTTGACATACTAAAAGTGCAGCCCAAATTAAATAACTCAAAGAGTGAAGCCCAATTGGGGAGTTCAGGATAAAGGCCCAAATAAAATTATCAGTGAATACAGAGGAAACTCACGAACACAGTAACATCATCGCCCAAACTTGCAAGACGTCCAGAATTTGAGCGAATGGAATGCCTTACAGTCACCCAGAGCGATGACCTCGTTCTCGCCCAAACCTTCGAGTCGCCCAGAGTCTTAACAAACATGAGATATTATGGTTATCCAAAATAACGGTTATTGAAACA